>CAUYRH010049497.1:0-52828 GCA_963574655.1 Perodicticus potto | reverse complement strand
ACAGAGCCTCAAGCTGTCACCCTGGATAGAGTGCTGTGGCATCACAGCTCACAGCAACCTCCAATTCCTGGGCTCAAGTGAGTCTCCTGCCTCCACCTCCCAAGTAGCTGGGACTACAGGCGCCCGCCACAATACCCGGCTATTTTTAGGTTGCAGCCGTCATTGTTGTTTGGTGGGCCCAGGCTGGATTGGAACCCGCCAGCTCAGGTGTACGTGGCTGTCGCCTTAGCCCGTTGAGCCACAGGCGCCGAGCCTATTTCTGATAATTTTTAAGAGGAATAAATTCATATATTGAGATATTAATTTGTAAGTGAATTCAAACTTCAGATCATTAAAGTATAAATTTATATTAGAGTGGTGTGTATGTTGTCAGCAGTCTGTTGTGCTTACTTGCGTTTAATTGAGAGCAAACCATATATGGCTCTCATTCCGGTAGTTTTCTTTTTCTTTTTTTGAGACAGAGCCTCAAGCTGTCACCCTGGATAGAGTGCTGTGGCATCACAGCTCACAACAACCTCCAACTCCTGGGCTCAGGCGATTCTCCTGCCTCCACCTCCCAAGTAGCTGGGACTACGGGTGCCCACCACAATGCCCGGTCATTTTTTGGTTGTAGCCGTCATTGTTGTTTGGCAGGTCCCAGGCTGGATTCGAACCCTCCAGCTCAGGTGTACGTGGCTGGCGCCTTTGCCCGCTGAACCACAGGCGCCGAGCCCATTCCATTCGTTTTCAACAAATCCTTTTGCTGTCTTCATAAAGAGCTCGTTCCAGTTCTCCCTTCACAGAGGAGGCAGAGCCCTGGAACAGCGTCTTTAGGGAGCGCTGATGTGGCCAGGCGTATTTTAGCTATGGAGCGCCTGTGGAAGCCCGATTTCCTAAGCTTTCCTGACCTCCACAGCTCATATCCCTTGGATTCTGTCTGTCAGGGTCCTCCAGTGTCACCAGGTCCACCTGGCAGCTGAGAAGATGGGGCCCTGCGTTCCTGGATAGCTGGACTTAGCACACGTATCTGCAGGCTGGTGGGGCTCCTGACGCTGCTCTCACAGAAAGGGCTCCGGACGGCTTAGGAGTGGGCTGCCCGTCTGGTGCCAGCGCAGGGGGTCCCATGCCCCTGCTGTGAGCTCAGAGATCACCCCGGGGACGTGAAGCCTGGGTAGTGGTTGCACTGCCTGGTAGGGAGGCACTATCCATGCCCAGCTGTGCCCCCAGAACCTCTGCTCCTCCCTGCCAGGGGCACAAGCTAAAGGCCTGCCCCAGCCTGTGGAAGGCAGGGTTGGGGGCGGGGCGTTGTGCGTGCACCAGGCTGAGACTGCTCACTGCACCCCCGCTCCTGGGAAAAGCAAGCCTGGCACACCCAAGACGTCAAAGTGAACTCGTCAACTGATGAAATACTGAGAAGGGGGCACAAAGGGCAGGGTGCTCCACAGAGGGGCACCTTACAGAATGAAAGGTACAGGAAATTGGCCTTGGTCTGTAGCTCTAATGCCTGTAGCTCCTGCCTGGCCAGGTAGAGCCTGTCCTGAGGGAGAGTCAGAGGCTGGAGCCCTGGTCCCCTGTGACCATCACATTGCTGCCCACCTGGGCTGGGCTCAAGCAGGTGAGTGGAGCCCAGGCTGGCCCATCTCCCGCATCTCCCTACCCCCCAGCCCATCCTTGGCAGTCTTAATTAACTTCCAGAGACACTCCATAGCTCTGACTGATGGAAGCCATAAATTGCATAGTCTGATTAAAAATAATAATGAGAAGCTTATTGCCCATTAGCCTGTGCCTGAGCCCTGAACTAGAGCTAATTAAGCAGCCTCCTGGTGGCCTGAGGAGGGGGCAAGGGTTACGGGCACCCTTTTAGAGGCAGGCAGGGGTCAGTGAGGGACTGGTCCCAGGAGGAGGGGCTTCGCCTGAACTACCTGGACCCCTGTAGCTGCTGGGTCACAGCAGAGAGCTGGGGCTGCCAGCAGAGATCACCCCTTTAAGGCGGTCACCCGCTATGTGACTAGGGAGGAAGCGCCCCCTTCTCCAGCCTCGGTTTCCTTATCTGTCAAATTCAGAGTTTGGAATGACTGCTGTGCAGGGCTCCTGCCCCAGCCGCAATAAGACTATACCTACTGTGTCTGCTGCCACCTTCCTGGGGAGGAGGGCAGGGCTGGTGTCTTCTTCAGGGACAGGAGAGCCAGCCCCTGCCCCTGCCCTGCAGGGAGACCCTCGCTTGGTAAGTGAGCCCAGTTATCTCCTGCCCCTGATGCTCTCATTTTTTTTTTTCTAAATTGTGGTTAATACAAAACATAAAATGCATTATCTTAACCATGTTTAAGCGTATGGCTTAGTGGCATTAAGTATGTTCCACTGTTGTGCAACCGTCACCACCAGAACTCTTTATTTTCAAGACTGAAACTCTGTCTCCATTAAGCACTCATTATCTCTCTGTGCTCCTCTGCTGCCCCTGTCCCCAGAAACCACCATTCTTCTCCTGTGAATGTGGCTGATCTCAGAGTCTCATGTGAGGGGAATCACACATATTTCTTCTTTTGTGACTGGCTTGTATCACCTACCATAGTGTCCTGAAGGTGCCTCTGTGCTGTCTGGGTGGGCATTTCCCCACCTTCCAGGACTACAGCCTAGGTGGGCGGCGGTGGAGGTAACAAGAGCCGGGAGGCTGGTTCTCCTGGGGGCTGCCAGGCCTCACCTGGGGCTCCTGTGAGACCAGGACAAAGTGGCACAGTCTCCAGGCTTGTCAGTTTTACTCATTGGTAGCTATTGTAAAACTTTGCACATTAAAATAAACATGGCTGCATTAAGGGGCAGCATATGACCCTGCGAATTTTGAAACTGGGACTTGAAAGAATCTTGTGCCTGGGCAGATTTTCTTCCACCCTTGGTCCCTGGGGGAATTTGATGGGAAGTCGACAGAAGCACAAACCCTGAGTCCCCAGCCTGGCCTGAACACCAGCTTGCTTTGGCAGTGTGCAGGGCAGCCCGGGAGGCAAGGGGCAGCTGTAGGGGCTCGGTCTCGCAGGGTGGCTAATTTAGGCCTTAGGAACCCCAGGGATCAAAATTATTGTGGTCCTAGTGGGCACCCTCAGCCCATGGCTGCCAATTGGAGATGTTCCTCCTCCAGTCAAGGGGCCTGGAACTGAGGACTGCTCATCTCGGGTTCAGGTCTCACCATGCCAGGGACCTCATGGAAGAAGCAGAAAGAAAGAAAGAGGAGGGCCAGCTTTGAGGTTCCCCACCCGCACCGCCCCCCAAGGGCGGGTGGGGAACTGAGCCAGTGAAGACCAATACCCCACAGCGGGCTCTGGGGCAGCTGCCAGGATCTGCCAGAATCTGCCGTCAGGGCCCTGTCCCCAGGAGCCGGAAGCACTCCACAATAATTTGGCCTGAGAGATGAGCACCGGAAAGTTGCCGGTTTAATTTAATTTATTTCAATTTAACTTTAATTCCAGCTATTCCACATTTGCTCCCCAGCTATCTTTTCGTTCCTGAGGTTGTTAAATTATTGCAGCTCATGAAGAAAGGAAAGATGGAAAATGTGCAGAAAATCGGGAGGAGCCGGCCCTAACCCTGAGGCCCCGTGTGTCCTGTGTCCCCTTGGCAAGGCCAGATGGAGGCAGGGAGTCGGGGGCACCTCTGAGGCACCCAGAGACCCCCTCAGAGGGGCTGTTTTCACCCCAGAGTGGAAACAGTAATAACACTCACAACTCACCGAGCGTCTGCTGTGTGCCAAGACTCTACCTCGTCGGTTATCGACCATGCCCTGCAGGGTGGCAGGCATTGTTCCCACCTCTCAGAAGCAAGCTAAGGCTCTGAGGCCAAGACACACAGCCTCTAACTCAAAGGTCAGGAGGAGAGACTCAGACAGCAGGAGCAAAATCCTGTCTAGCTACAGTGAGGAGGGTGTCCTGGCTCTGGGCTCAATATTACATCCCAAGGCCAGTGGCCTGCACCCAAGGGGCCTTTCCCAACCACACAGGCAGCCAGGCAGGGGACCTCAGATCCTCTGCCTGAATCCCACATGACAGATCTGGAAAGGACGCCCACTCGGTAGGGACCACAGAGGGAGCACCCAGATTTGCACATGAGGTCTGTTACCAGCTGGCTGTGTGTTTCTGGGTGTGGGAATTGCTCTCTCAGAACCTCAGCAAATTGCAAAATGGGGTAGTAGTAATTGTACCTAAAAGGGTTTCACAGGTACACTGATCACAGAAAATTAAATGAGGCAGAGAGGTTGTTCAAGAAAGACTGGACTGAGATGTGGGGGGGGGCTGCTAAGATTGTTCTTTTTGGATTAACAGTAAGTTCTTCCTTGGTGGACAGAGACCTGAATTTGTCTTGGGGCTCAGGTTTCCCTTTATTCTGAAATGAAGCCCTTTGGGTAGCCATTTTGTCATTCCTTGTGAGACAAGGCCTTTCCTGGGGGTCCAGGGTAGGTAGACACCTGCTGGCCCAAAAGCCTAACCTCAAAGAGGAAGCTTGATATTTTCCCACGGCAGGCCCTCTCCCCCACTTTAGGATTTTACTTAATACCACCCTCTCAGGGAAGCCTTCTCTGACCATTCTATCAAAACTGCAGCACAGCCTCCACCCCTCAATCTCCATTCCTTTGCCTGGTTTAGCACCCTCCACATGGCACTTGGGGGGGTGCTTACAATCTACTGTATCAGGTACTCAGGGGGTGTCCCACATGTCTCCCAGGCTTAGATCAGGCTAGTATTACAAAATACCATAAACAGAATGGCTTACAAACAGCAGAGATTTATTGCTCACAGTTCTGGAGGCTGGGAAGTCCAAGATCAAGGTGCTAGCAGACTCAGTGTCTAGTGAGGGTCACTTTCTGGCTCACAGATGATGCCTTTTTACTCTGTCCTCACATGATGGAAGTGCCCAGAGAGCTCTCTGAGGTCTGTTTTATTAATATAAGAGCACTAATCCCATTCATTTGGGTTCTACCCTCATGACCAAAATAAGCTCCCCAAAACATCTTCCAAATATGATCACACTGGGAATTAGATTTCAACCTATGAATCTGGGGGTGAAATTCAAACATTCTGTTGTTAATACTGCCTCACTGGAAAACACAAAGGACTTGAGGGAAGAGATTTTTCCTGTTTTGTTTACTGTTGAATGGCTAGTGCTTAGCATATCACCTGGCAAGAGGTGGGTGCTCAATAAAGGTCAGGTGACTGGATTATAGGGAAGCCTTTACTCATTGGAGACCCTGTGGCTGGGTGGGGTAGGGAGCAAGCAGGCCCAGCGTTCTTGCTGTCTCACACAGAAGAAAGACCTAGTTGAGAACTGAGGTGGCTCGCCCAGCACCACCTGGGGATAGATGGTTGGTGATCTCACGAAAGGGCTTAACCACATAAACTGGGGTCTGGAAGGACATTGGTGGACTCTGGGGATGGACTTGTCAGGATGGGGGCCACCATACCCTCCTGTGGTTACCTTTAAAAGGTACAGCCAGCCCCATGGGAGATGAGGCAGGCCCAGACCTGAGGACCCGGAGGTTCTCATCAAGCTGAGACCGGCTTGGCGTGGAACAGGACAGTGAGCTGCTCTTGGCCTGCACAGGTGAGCTGTGCTGGGCAGGAACCCTGCCCTCCTAGAACAGGCTGGGACAGTGGGCTCTGTCGATGGCCTCTTCTAACGGCAGCTGGAAGGCCTGGCCTGGGCTTCAGAGGAAGAGCCGGAGGGGGTAGGAGGGACCTGGCTGAGGCTGGAGCGAGGGCATGGGTCCAGGCCTCCAGGGGAGGCTTGGTGTCCAGAGGAGCGCAGATGGTGGCTGGAAGGAGCAGCAACAAAATATTACAGTTGAAGTCTAAGCCAGATCACCTGTTAGGGGCCTTTTTGAAAGTGCATGTGAGGCGTGTGTTGGCTGCATTGTTCACGAATATTTAATTCTGATATAAAACATTAACAGAAGCTACTTATAGGAGCAAAAAGCTGGTGAGACATATTAACGATCAAGTATATAGACAGAGATTTAAAAAAAGAATGGACAGGCCAGGCATGGTGACTCAAGCTTGTAATAGTAGTACTCTGGGAGGCTGAGGCAGACAGATTGCTTGAGCTCAGGAGTTCAAGACCAGCCTGAATAAGAGTGAGACCCCATCTCTACTAAAAATAGAAAAACTATCTGGGTGTAGTGGCAGGTGCCTGTAGTCCCAGATACTTAGAGGCTGAGGCAAGAGGATTGCTTAAGCCCAAGAGTTTGAGGTTGCTATGAGTTATGACATCATGGCACTCTACTCAGGGTGACAGACTGAGACTTTGTCTCAAAAAAAAAAAGGAACAGGGCGGCGCCTGTGGCTCATTGAGTAGGGCGCAGGCCCCATATACCGAAGGTGGTGGGTTCAAACCCAGCCTCAACCGAACTGCAAAAACAGAAAAATAGCCAGGCGTTGTGGCGGGTGCCTGTAGTCCCAGCTACTCAGGAGGCTGAGGCAAGAGAATCACCTAAGCCCAGGAGTTGGAGGTTGCTGTGAGCTGTGTGACGCCACGGCACTCTACTAAGGGCGATAAAGTGAGACTCTGTCTCTACCAAAAAAATAAAAGGAACAATTAAGAGTGTTACTGATAGTTGGGAAGGATGGAAAACACAGTAAAGCAGCAAATATTCCTGCTACACTAATTATATTCCAGGCACTTAACCTGTTCCATATTCATGAGATCTTAAGTCAGCCACCCACTGGTGACACTCATTCTGGTCCCATGTGTCTTATGCCCAAGAAAATTAGTAAATTTTTTACTTAAAACATCCCAGATGCTACTTCTATGAACGCTTGCCATGGAAAATGCTTTCTCTAATCTATGTAAATTAGATGGCTTTGAATCTTTAAAATAAACCAAATAGCTGCTCATCGGGCTAATTGGCAAGCCCGAGTCACTCCCACACCCCTCCGCTGGAGCGCGAGTGCCTGCTCCAGGCATCATCAGCCTGCTCGCCCTCACTCTGGTCCTCACAACCCCACCGCCAGCGCCAGAGAAGTCTGACACAGCAGAGAGAGGAGGAGTGAGTGAACACCCACACCAGAGTCAGTGGTGTGCGTGCTCCCTCCAGCCCGAGGGCATCTAGCTCAAGTGTGTTAACTTTCTCATCTCTGGCCTCTTGCTTCTTGCTGTGTATTTTTAATTAATCTAATAAGCCGTGTAATTTGAGAATCTTCATTTCATCTGTCCTGTGACCCCCAGATAGCTGACACACAGAGGCTGCCATTGGCTCAAGGTAATTTCCCAGAGGACAATGTGGAGTATCTTTGGAACACTCATGGATACCCCCGAGAGCTGTGGTTTGAACGGCCCCTCCAAAATTCAGGTGGAGGTTTAATTGCCAGTGTGATGGTGTGGAGGAGGGACCTTTTTTTTTTTTTTTTTAATTTTTTTTTTGAGACAGAGCCTCAAGCTGTCACCCTGGATAGAGTGCCGTGGCGTCACACAGTTCACAGCAACCTCCAACTCCTGGGCTCAAGCAAGTCTCTTGCCTCTGCCTCCCAAGCAGCTGGGACTGCAGGCGCCCACCACAACGCCCAGCCATTTTTTTTTTTTTTTTTTTTTTTTTTTTTTTTGGTTGCAGCCGTCATTGTTGTTTGGTGGGCCCAGGCTGGATTCGAACCTGCCAGCTCAGGTGTACATGGCTGGTGCCTTAGCCCGTTGAGCCACAGGCGCCGAGCCAGGAGGTGCTAAGTCTTATGTGGTATTCAGTGTCTATCTACAGAGCTCACAAGGCAGGCAGTCCACGGATATTTTTTTTTTTTTTTTGAGACAGAGCCTCAAGCTGTCACCCTGGATAGAGTGCCATGGCATCACAGCTTACAGCAACCTCCAACTCCTGGGCTCAAGCAAGTCTCCTGCCTCGGCCTCCCAACTAGCTGGGACCACAGGTGCCCACCACAACGCCCGGCCATTTTTTTTTTTTTTTTTGGTTGCAGCTGTCATTGTTGTTTGGCGGGCCAGGCTGGATTCGAATCCGCCAGCTCAGGTGTACGTGGCTGGCACCTTAGCCCGCTGAGCCACAGGCGCTGAGCCGGAGGAGGGACCTTTTAAGAGGTGATTAGGTCAGGAGGGCTCAGCCCTCAGGAATGGACTAATGCTGTTATCTTGGCATTAATGGGTTAATTGATTCTTAACGGATTAGTTATTTAGGGAGCGGGTTCCTGATAAAAGGATAGTTTGGTCCGGTTTCCCTCTGCCCCGAGTGTCTCCCACCACGTGATGCGTCCTCCGTGTCACAGCGCAGGAGTGGCCCTTCGGTCTCCGACTTCCCAGCCTCCAGGTAGAGAGCCACATAACTTCTTTATAAACTGCACACTCTTTGGTGTTCTGTTATAGTAGCAGAAAATGGACTGGATGCTGGGGGAGGACATTTGGGACTCAGGTCATGGTAATTGGGATATGCAGGGAGAGGCCGCCCTGTCCTGCAGGTACAGTCCGGTGAGGCAGATTACCCCCTCCGGGAGTCACTCCTATCTCATCTGCTCTTTTCACAGTGACCTTGACTGGTACGAGAATGTGGGTGTCCCTCCCCCTTGAACCTGGGGTGGCTCACTGGCTGTTTGGGCTAGAAGGTAGTGCTGGCCGGGATGCTGGAAGTGGCGCTCTGTGACTTTTGACAGGCCAGGATGGTGGAAGTGGCACCCTGTGACTTCTGAGGCTATCCGAGGCTCACTCCAGATGCAGCAGTGTGGGGGGTTCGGACAGGTCTCAGGATACCATGCTGCCCTGCCACCCCAGCCATCTGGCGTGAAAATAGCACGTGTCCTGGGGAGGGTGTGCCCTCTCCCTGGGGTCCTCTTGGGTCAGGAGGGCCATGCTGTGTGGACAGTAAGTTGCTGTGCCCAGCCCCTCTTTATTTGGGATGTCCAGCAGGGAAGAGACATTTTTGTCCAGGTGGTTTGGATCCCTCTCCAAGTTGACCCACAGGCCTGGGCCTGTGGTCCTGAGAGAAAGTGGTATTTCTTGGGGAGGGCACCTGTGATAGGTCAGTGGTAGCTGAGACCCACCCCAGGCCTGACCATAGCCCCAGGTGCACCTGGCGCCTCTCACCCATCTCGATCACCTCAGATGCCAGAGTCCTATACAAAAGCTTGTTCAGATGCCCCTGCATTTACCAAAGACCTGTGAGGGGTAGAGGCAGCGTCAGGGAGGATGGCTGGAGCCAGGCCTCCAGGCCAATCCTGCTTGGGATCTGGCCTTTCCTGACCGTCAAGCTAGGTGGCACCTTTGTAAGAGGTGAGAGAGGCACCCAGGCTGCTCGGCACCATTTGTGAGGGCCTGCCCTGTATCTCTCTAGGTCCTTCTGCCCTTCCCATCACAATCATTTATTTATTTATTTATTTTATTTTTTTTGAGACAGAGCCTCAAGCTGTCGCCCTGGGTAGAATGCTGTGGCATCACAGCTCACGGCAACCTCCAACTCCTGGGCATAAGCGATTCTCTTGCCTCTGCCGCCCAAGTAGCTGGGACTACAGGTGCCCACCACAACGCCCAGCCATTTTTTGGTTGTAGTTGTCATTGTTGTTTGGCAGGCCCAGGCTGGATTCAAACTCACCAGCTCTGTTGTTATGTGGCTGGTGCCCTAGCCGCTTGAGCTACAGGCCCAGAGCTGCATCACAATCCTTTCCCGATCCTTTAATAGGAGCATTTCCTTCTCTTAGCATCCAGCAGTATCTCCAGTGCCTCGCAGTTGCTCCCAGTTCCATTCAATCCACTTAGTTCGCCTGGAGGCCTCCCTCTTTGCCCCTGATGCTGAGGCCCTCTGAGTCACCCTGAGGGAATCTACCAAGCACCGCTGTTTCTGGGCACCGCTTGGGGCCTCACCCAATCTTGATCCCCCAGTTGCTAGGGTCTGGGGTGAAGGGTTATTCACAGGGTTTTGGGAATGACCAAGGAGCACAGGCGCCGTGTATGTGTGTGTGTTTGTATGTGTGTATGTGTGTGTTTGTGTGTGCGAGCAGGGCTGAGGGTTATAAACACAGCCTCGGAGCCAGACTGCAGGGTCAGCTGGGGCCTTACCCCTTTCCAGCTGTGTAACCTTGGGCAAGTTATTCAATCTGTCTGTGCTTCAGTGTCTCCTGCAAAATGGGGTGTAATGGAAGCTGCCCCACAGGACAGGGACTGAGTGTGAGGTCACTTCTGAGGCTATCCCTCACAGGGATTCCCTCAAGGACCCCTCACAGGTCCTTGGTAAATCCAGGGGCATCTGAACAAGCTTTTGTATAAGACCCTGGCAACTGCATGGCAAACGAGTGACTGTGTGTGAAGTGTTTAGAACAGGACTTAGGGCTCGGTGCCTGTGGCTCAATGGGCTAAGGCGCCAGCCACGTACACCTGAGCTGGCGGGTTCGAATCCAGCCTAGGTCTACCAAACAACAATGATGGCTGCAACCAAAAAATGGCCGGGTGTTGTGGCGGGCGCCTGTAGTCCCAGCTACTCGGGAGGCGGAGGCAGGAGACTCCCTTGAGCCCAGGAATTGGAGGTTGCTGTGAGCTGTGATGCCAAGGCACTCTATCCAGGGCTACAGCTTGAGGTTGTGTCTCAAAAAAAAAAAAAAAAAAAAGAACAGGACTTAGCACGAGTGGATACTGGGTATTACTGATGCTGTCAGCAGTGTGGAGTCCAGATGGGGGGCTTGCTTCCCCTGGAGCGGGCTATGTGCCTGGAATTCTCGGTAGAAGAGGAGGAGGGTATCCTGCCTTAACGCCTGCCACAGACTAACCTCCTTGCTTGCTGTCCACTGCATTTCTGTCACTGCTATAGCCCCGTAGAGGAATGGAAGACCGTGGCCTCCAGGTTTCCAGACAGAGAAGTGGCGGTGCAGAGCAGGCCTTCATGCCCCACCTTCCCTGTCAGCACTCTTTCCACCCAGGCTTCCAGCCGTCGCATCTCTTCCTGTGGCCTTGGTGGGGCATAGGGGTCTAGCAAGCTAGAGCCACCTACTCACACCAGTGCCAGAAGCTGGAGATAGCAGATGTCCACAGAAGTCAATCCTCTAACCTCCCCATTTCTATTTAGGATGCTGGGTGCTGGGAGCTG
The DNA here is from genome assembly GCA_963574655.1 of Perodicticus potto. Classification (NCBI taxonomy): domain Eukaryota; kingdom Metazoa; phylum Chordata; class Mammalia; order Primates; family Lorisidae; genus Perodicticus; species Perodicticus potto. The sequence goes on along the minus strand of CAUYRH010049497.1, from coordinate 41,805 downwards.
GGAGCACCCCCTACCACCGACCCACACAGAAGGTGTCTCTGCTCCTTGGTCAATCCTTGAGACCCTCTGAACAACCGTTCACCCCAGACCCTGGCAAGTGGGGTGATCAAGATGGGGTGAAACCCCAAGCAGTGCCCAGAAGCTGCTTCCTCTGGGAGGTGCTTGGTAGATTCCCTCAGTGACTAAGAAGGCCTCAGGACCAGGGGCAAAATCCAGGAGGACTTTCTGTTTGGTGACGTTTGCAGCCCAGGCTGGCAAGAGGCTGCTGTGGAGGTCTGCTCCTCCTGAGAAGGGCCGCTGTGGTCCCTCAGAGGCAGCTCTCTACACGAATGGGCCATATGGGGAGTCTCAGGGGTGAGCCCAGGAGACCCCAGATGCCCTTCTCCATTTACCCAAGCTCTTGACATCTTCCTACGACCTCCTGGGAATGCCTAGAAAATTCCGGCATACCGTCCTCATGGGATATTCTGCTGGGCGCTTTGAGAGTCTGTTAGTACATGATGCTATAACTTGCTCAGCTATTTCCTGCGTCCCTCTGGCCACCCCAGCCAGACTAGAAAATTCCAGAAGGCAGGGCCCATGCTACCCTGCTCTCTAAATCCCCACAGTCTCTGTTTTCTGGGGACATGGTTAGAATGACTCTCTGCAGATGTCACCAACAAAGAGGCGACTGTGGACTCTCTAAAATAGAGAGTGGATTAGAATAGACTAGAGGCAACTAGAATTAGAATAGGACGGAACAGAGGTATCCACGATACCTCTAGAAACACGTGGAAGTGGGTCCACATGACTCACAGGAGCTGGGAGATGAAGCCTTCACTACCGCTGCCTCCCTTTTTTTGGTCAAGTCTTTTCTGTCTGAGCTGTGACCTTCTCTCTGAGCTGCATGGAAAGCAACTGAAGCCACACGCACTCCCTGTGGGGGAAGGGAGGACATGGCTGCTGCCATTGGCCTTGGGTAGAACATTGGAAGTTGGGGAGGGAACACAGGTACCCCACAGAAGAGCGTCACTTCTCTCACTCTGTGCCCCTCTAGACACAGCACAGACTGCACAGGACAGGGCTGGGAGCAGCAAGCTGTGTCCAGGGAGGAGGCCAGGGCTGGCCATTGGCAATGACTCACAGGCGGCGATAGCAGTCGCTCATGGGGCCCTCACCGTGTCTCCCCTGTCTCTTGATAGATGATAGATCTTTCTATCATCATTCCCATTTTATAGATGGGAAAGATGAGTCACAGAGAGGTTGAGACACACACATTAACAGCAAGTGGCAGTCTGGCAAAGCATAAAAGTAGTCCAACCCTTGCATTTGGTCTCACCACACCTATGGTACAATGTCCTGCCAGTCAGTGCTATGAGCTTGGTCCCATACTGCCCAGGCTCCCAGGGTCCATTTGTCTCAGCCAGCTACCAGCACAACAGTGCTGTGTAACAAAGCAGAAAATCTCAGTGGTTTGTAACAAAAATCATTTACATCATGGGGCTGTGGGTCAGCTGCAATATGGCTGCATTTATTACCTCCTGTTATGTGCCAGGCACTGTTCTCAGTCAGGCCTTCAGGATCTAGTCCTCCAGCAGGGGAGATATACAAGAAACTTGACTGTAATGAGGAACACAAGCACTGTGACAGAAGCTGTTCAAAATGCAGAGGAGACAAAGAGAGGGAGGGACCAAGTTTTCCTTGGGAAGGATTGAGGATAGAGAGTAACATGTGTGCCAGGCTTTGAAAATATTCAAAGGATTTCAAGGGACAATGACAATGGAGAATGTGTTCTAGGCAGTGGGAACTGACCCTAGCAAATGAACGGGGGCAGGAAGAGACAATGACAAGCGTTTCGGGGACCACAGGTAGTTTAACTGCTGAGGAATAGGATGGAACAAGACACACAGGCAGGCATAGGTGAAGCAAGTTGGCCACAGCTTGGAAAGGGCTTGGCCAAGCAGTTTGAGAAGCCCTTGAATTTTTTAAGCTGGAGAGTGGACTGACCAGCTCTTATCAGGGAGGAGGGCCAGGGCTTCAGGGAGAGAATATAGCTAGAAGATCTTGGCAGTTCTCCAGGCAAGGGGCAAACCTGGCCAGCTGGATGCAGGTGGTGGGGCAGCGGGATTGGGTGTGCATGATCCCAAGGTAGGAGGGGACAAAAGGGTTCCTCCGAGAGCTCACACAACATGTGTCCAAAAAGCAAGATAAGGAGTATTTCTGTGAGGCTGACGCACAGGCTCTGTTTCCAAAGAAGCATTATTGAAATATTTTTTATCAATGGCAGCAGAACTGAGAGAAATCCACACCCTGACTCCTAACCCAGGTGGATGTTTGCAGAACCCAATTCCCTACTGAAGTGTTCATTCTTCTGGTTTGTTTTTTTAAACCCAACTCGATCTTTAGAAACCACACATAATACACCCACCCCGGTGTCCTCTCTATGGGTCACAAACAATCCTTTAAAGAGCCAGCGCCAAATGCAGACAAGCCCCAGATGCCCAGCACCAGCACAGTGCTCAGAGCGTCCTTCTCCAGTGACAGTTGGAGGCTTAGTGCTGACAGGAAGTAGTCCGGAGCGGAATGGCCCACCCAAGGCCCCACAGGGGCTTGGAGGAGTCAGAGGGGCTCACGTCCTTTCCCTTCATTCACCCTGCAGCCTGTGCCCGGTGGCCAGGCCTGAGGTGAGGCTTCAGAGCAGACAGACACCTGCCCGGATGTGAGAAATTAACCCGGAGTCTGAGGGACCCATGTGGCCAGCTCAAGTCAGGGAAAGGAGGGCGCTGCTGCAGTTGGGCCAGGCTGCTTATTTTTAGCCTACTTATTGGCTGTGGCTTTGCAGACTAAGATGCGGCGGCTGCTCCTCACTGATGCTGTTATTTCTCCCCACTAGGGTTGGGAATTGGTTTATTTTCCAGGCAGCCACCTCAGCAGCTGCTGCTCCAGCGGCGGACCCTGGGCAGGTTGTTGTGGCTATTATTTTTGATTGTACATCTTATGGGGCATGAAACCACCTTGGGGTATGGGCTCTGTGCTGCCCTTGGTACAGCTTGAGACGTGGCAGGAGGCAGCCCTTCTCCCTAGGGCACAGGGTGGCTCCAATCAGAGATCACAGGCCCATAGGGCTCCCACCCTGCTTTGTGTCACGCCCTCTGGCCCTGAGGGGGCAATGAAAGGTGCCCAGTGCAGGAGGAAGCCTTCAGCTGGGAGGCAGGGCACCTGGCTTCCAGCCCCATCTCTGCCCTGGCCTTCCATGCTTGGGTGTCTCAGTTTCCTTTTTTTGCAAAATTAGCAGGGCCATGCTCCCTTTAGGGGAAAGCTCTAGAGGAGAATTCCTCGCCTTTTCTAACTTCTGGTGGTTTCAGAGTCTGTGCCTTGAGCACAGAGTAAAAATTTATATCAAGCTCTTCTCCTTCCTCCCTTTAAGGAAGTTTAAAGAAAGAGAAGGCAGGACATAAGCAAAGGTGATGGTTACCAGGTCTGACAGTTGTGTGCCTCCCAGATGTTGCAGCCCAGGATTGCCCCTACCTGCGTAAGAAGCAGAGGGGTAGGCTGGCACCTCAGGACCCCCAGCAGCTCATGGCAAACTCAGATGCTTACCTTCAGCTCTCCTGCCTCAATTTCAAACTAAGGTCCTTGGCTCAGTGCCTGTAGCTCAGCTGCTAGGGCGCCAGCCATATACACGGGAGCTGGTGGGTTCGAATCCAGCCCGGGCCTGCCAAACAACAATGACAACTGCAACCAAAAAATAAAAATAGCCAGGTGTTGTGGCGGGTGCCTGTAGTCCCGGCTCCTTGAGAGGCTGGGGCAAGAGAATCGCTTAAGCCCAAGAGTTTGAAGTTGCTGTGAGCTGTGACACCATAACACTCTGCTGAGGGTGGCATAGTGAGACTTTGTCTCAAAAAAACAAACAACAACAATAACAACAGAAAAACTAAGGTCCTTCCCTGGAGAGCCCAGGCTCCCCACTCAGCCCTCAGAGTTCTAACCCACCTTGGGGAGTGCCCTTCACACATGGCACCCCCTTCTCTCATCAAGATGCCTCAGGACCCCTCTCATTCCCTCAGCCTTCTCTCAGCTTTTCTGGTGACAGGGACTCTTCCTACAAACAATTCTGCCCAGCTGGAAAGTTAATGGCTGAAACCACTAATGGCTGCTAACAACAAAACCAGTTGATGGGGGGTGGGGTGGGGGTGGGGTGCATCCTTTGCATTTTTGTGTAGAAAAGGCTTTAACTTGAAGAAAGGAATCCCTAATAGTGGCTTGCCAGCTCTGTGGCTGGCTGTGGGACATATTTTTGAGTTGAGGGGCTTTGTCAGAGCTCTAGACATCATCCCTCCATCATGCATTAACCCCACAAGCACAGCTGACGGGGCCCCTCGGCCCTGCACTTGAGAACCCTTTGCCCTCCTGCCCCATAACAGGTCTCAGTGGACAGAGCCGCAGACAGGCTTAGCTAGGTCACATTAGCATATGTCAGGATTTATTTATTCCTGTTTCCTCCTGTTTTAAAGATGGAACAACGAGCGCTATGCCTGCCCAAGGTCACAAACCGCAAAGCGGCTTCGACCTGAGCACAGGTGTTCTTCTGTCTCTCTTTTTATTCAGAGGATTTCTTTATCCCCTTTCAATGCTATTCCCCTCCTCTCAAAATGATGCCATCCTAAAGTGTTTCGGTTTGTAAGAGTGATTACAAAATGATGTGCGTCTATGTGTCTGCTGCGTGCATGTATTTTTAATCTACTGGAGTGGTTTGGAATTACGAATCTCATTCTCTTTCTTGCTCTTTCTACTTAGCACTGCTTTGAACTCTTCCATGTTCTATGTGAACAGTGTGATTTCCTGCCTGCTGCAGAGAACCTGTGGCTTGTTTCTGCTGCATTTTACCCATCCAACCTCTCAGGAACCAGCCCCCCACCTCCCACTATCTCAAGGAATATTGCCATATAGATGTCCTCATGCCTGTCGCCTTATGAGTGTGTGAGGATTCCTGGCACTCCCAGGAGCAATGCTGGGCCTTGGGTGGGCATGGCCTGCATTTCACTGCCAGGATGGCAACTTTGATCTACACCCCACCTACTCTCCTTATGGAATTCTTTCCCACCTTTCACACGAGCTGCCTGATTGTGAAACAGAGCGTGGAGTCATGTGAGATTGTCAGGGCTGACACTGAGTATAACTTCAGTGAGCCAAAAATGTGAGAAGAGAAAACACACAAAGTTGCTGTATAGACACATAAATCATAGTCGCTGATGTTCTGTCCCATATTTGCCAAATGACCAGACTGCCCAGTAATTTCCAACATTTGCCTGTGCTGAGGTCTCCTGTCTGCACCTCCAGACCCATCCTTCCCCTGCCACCGCAGGCAGATCTGCTGGGCCACTCCACATGCTTGGCTTGGCCACACACAGGCCCTGACAGGGACCTCTCCTGGTGGGAGAGGGAGATGGGGCTTTACTCGTCTGGCTCCTTTCTTCCATCTAAACATGTCTCCTTCCCTTACGCCTTCTTTTCTCAACTTTTCAGGTGACCCGCCTCAGCGCTTCAGGTGTTGATAAGCCAGGTCACCTGCCTGCTGGCCTTCACATGACTCCTCTCACAGGATCTGCCAACTGTCCCCCTGCCTTGTCCCTTCAGGCCTCGGGGTGGTGAGGACTCCACTCTCTGGATGGCCCTAGGTTACCCTGCACTCTGCCTGTATGCCCTTGTGCATATTCCTTTCCTGCATGCGGTCTGTCACCTGTTTCCTGCTGGTACCCTATGGCTGATGTCCAGTGTCTGATGTTTTAAAGGAATACATAATATGATGGGCCAGACTAGATGATAGCTAAGGACAGTGTCAGCAGGAACCCCGTGTGTTTGAGGATGGCTACCTTGTCTTCCAATATGCCTGCCTCAAAGCCCCAATCAGAAACATTACCTGGGCTGGGGCCTCCCTCTGGGACACACTGATTTCCATACTTGCAACTCTCTCACTTGCCCTCTCTCCAGTAGAGGCTTCAGGTCAGCGCTATGCTTCACACACCTTACCCCACCTAAGATGCCCCTTTGCATCCCATCTGCTCCCTGGACTTAGCTGTGATCTTCTATCCATACCAGGACTATAAAAAGCTTGTGAGCTCTAGAAGTCAGACACAGGATCCCATGTTCCCGGCACAGTGCCTGGCCCATAGCAAACCCTTGGTGTGTGTGGAGCACTTGCTGGCCCTGTGCTATTTTCTCTGAAGCCACCAGGATCCTCCCTGGCCCAATGGATATAGTGTCATTGTCTGTCTGGCACCTCCACCACCCTGTCCTGGACCTGTGGCCTGTCCCACCTTTGAGAAGGAGCCAATGACAGAAGCTGGAAGATATGCTTGGAAGATCCTGGGGGGCTGGAGGGCTGACACTTTAATTGCATAATTATTCCCTCAGTAATGATGCTGCTGGGGAAGATGAGGCCTACTGCCTCCAGGATGGATGGTGTGAAGATGGGTGAGCTATATTTTCCCAGATAAAAGCACCGATTGCCTATAAACTCTGATTCTGCCTGATGTAAAAGCCACTTTATTGCATATCCAGAAATTACAACCCATATAAAAAGCACATTATTGTGATGTAAAAATAGATTTTTATATAATTTTTTCATGCCGCTACCTTGTAATTCCTCATTTCCGAGCACCCTGAGATTGCGCTAAGGTTTATTTTTCTCTTTTAATTGTTTGCCATGGCATACCAATTTATGGTGAGATAGTCTCCCTGAGATCAGAGTGGGGCCAGGGCATAAATATCAGCATCACTGTGTGGCAGACAGGGTTCTGGGGCACTCAAAATGCCACAAACATCAGGTTCCATGCAGTGCTGCAGTTTGGGTTGGGAAGGTCTTGAGTTTCACACTAACCTGAAGCCTTCCAGAGGGCAGGCAGGGGGAGGGACCTGACCTCTCCCCCACCCCAGGATGTAGTATATCTCTACCTTTCTGGACTCCTGTCCCAAGGCAGCCAAAAAAGGCTGGGCTCTGGGCTGTGCCTATAGATAGGCCTGAACCATCTGGCATAATTATGAGTCTGCTTCTTCCCTGGTTCTCTGGTTGTAGGGAGAATCCTTCACCCCATAAAGCTTCCCTTCCAGAACTCTGACCTTTTCCACCTTGAATCTCTTTGCCTGGGTTTCGTCCCAGATGGATAGACCTTACTTTGGGAGAGATGAATGAATTTTCTCCCCTGCTGGCACTCTTGTTCCCTTGGTTGCCACCCAGTCAGGGGTCCTCCCTGCTGCAAAAACCAAGCTGCTCCTAGCTTTCCAGAGACTCTGTCCTCACTTACCAGCAGCAAAGGAAAGTCATTTTCCTGTCCATACAGGTTGGTGAATGGATGCTGCAAGTGCAGCACTGTCAAATCCACGCAGAGTCTCCCCACCGCCACCCCCACTGGAGGGGAGCTTAGCAGCCATCCCCTGCCCTGCTGGTCTGCACCTGGGATCTCCTTTCCAGCTCCTGGTTTGCAGTCTGCACTGGGTCAACCTGGAGTGCCTCTTTCTGTCCTGGAAAAGCTACTGGGAAGCGTCTTGGGGGTGGTAAGCTCGTTGGGCACACAGAACAGGTGCTTTCCGGGTGCCCCACCTCCACTGGCAGTGCTGGTGGGTCAGGTGAAGAATGAATAAGTGAAAGAGTGCTTAAATCAGTGGCTCCAAACTTCAACATACATCGGAATCTCCCCCTGCGCTCCAGTTTCTGTTTAGGCGGATCTGGAGTGGGGCCCAAGAATATGCACTTTAAGAAGTTCCCAAGTGGGGCGGTGCCTGTGGCTCAGTGAGTAGTTGCGCAGGCCCCATATACCGAGGGTGGCGGGTTCAAACCCGGCCCCGGCCAATCTGCAACAAAAAAATAGCCAGGCGTTGTTGCTGGCGCCAGTAGTCCCAGCTACTCGGGAGGCTGAGGCAGGAGAATCGCCCAAGCCCAGGAGTTGGAGGTTGCTGTGAGCTGTGTGACGCCACAGCACTCTACAGAGGGCGACAAACTGAGACTCTGTCTCTACCTAAAAAAAAAAAAAAGTTCCTAAGTGATGCTGATGCTGCTCTTCAGGGAACCATACTTTGAGAACCACTAGCTCAGATTACTTGTGTCTCCGTCACCCAGATGGAAGGGGGATCATCGGACCGCGCGTAGTGTAGCCCAACAGGAGATGAGCAATCAGGTGACTTCATCGCAGTTCCTGAGGCAGGGGCGGGAGGGGAGAGAGAGTACAGGGGACAGACAGGAGGTCTGGATTGCAAGAGGAACCCGGAGATAAAGTCTTGGGGAATCAGATCCAGCGGGCGGAGAAGCGGCTAGCTGGCATCCGGGCGCCCCAGGGAGTGCCGAGTCTCCGAGCCTTCGGAGGGTGGGGAAAGCCGAAGACCCGGGCGGTCCTGCGCGGTAGAGTCAGGCATCGAAGTTAAGCCGCCTCGGGCGTGTCGGACCTCCCCACGGGGGTAAGGGGGGGCACACTCCCGGCAGGGGGGCCCGAGGCTCCCGCATCCTCCTCCCGTGGTCACCAAACCGGGGGTGTAGGCCCGTGCCGCGCTCTCCGCCCTGCCCCCGCACGCAGTACGGTCACCGCGAGGGACTGCCCGTCGCGCCCCGCCGGCCGCGGCCCCAGCTAATCCCGCGGGACAGCCCAGGCTCCCTGGGGTGTGCGTGCTGAGCCGGAGTTGTCCCTCTGTCGCGGGTAGGAGCGGAGGATGCGACCTCGGGCGTGGATGCCGGGATCTAGACCCCGGGTTGCAACCCTGGCCCTCCAGCTAACTAGTTATACGATCTTGGCCAAGTTGCTTCCCCTCCTTGGTTTTCAGTTTCTTCATCTGTTAAATGGGGATGGGGACGGCAGTTTCCGGTTCTGTGGCTCTGCAGATCTGTGATGTGGAAGGCACTGAGGAGCTCCTGCCCAAACCATTCAGCCCTACCCTAAGCGAGTGTCCTTGGAAGAACCGCCACTCACGCGGCCTCCCTCCTTGGTAACCAAGCAACCGCGGCAAGCAGGGCCTGGACCACCATCCGCGTCCGCCTCCCGCTGCCTGGCCTTGGCCCTCTAGGGGCCGCTGTCTGAGAAGCTCGGGCGTGGTTGCCGGGACGAAAGACCCGACTTAGTCTGTGACCGACCTTGGCCCGTAAGACCCTGGACCGCAGCAGGGTGCCTGTGGGATGCAAGCACACGACGTGTGTGGCACAGAACGTGGCCCAAGGGCAGAACTCTACGTCTACGGCCATTCGGATGAAGGGGGCCTGACAATCTAAACTTTACCACGCGCTGCCCTGCCCCTCTCAGCACGGCAAACGGATTTAGTGTTTTCCAAATCATCAACCTGGGGCAGTACAGGGCTTAGGTAAAGACTGCACTTTTCCAACTCGTAAAGGCTGACTGCAGGTTCCCAGAACACATGTTGGAGTCAAGCCTTGCCTGGACTTGGTGAGTATGTGAGGAGTGGCCTAGAAAACTGCGTATGGTCCCACACAACGCCCTCTGGACTGAAGTGCACTGTAACCATTCATTCATCCATCCACATCCTTCCCATACTGGCCTTCCAGAGGAAGTCGGAACAACACGGGACAAAGATCCCACTCTCCTAAGGGCATGTAAATACTTGATTAGAGATCTAAGGCTTATTCTACATACATCTCCAATCAAATGGACATCCAGAGAACATACACCCTGGCATCCTAAGGGCAGAGAGTGTCTTAATTAGCCCTCGCCCCTCCCCTAGGTAAGGTTAACCCACAGAGCTACACCAGAGGCTGGTTCCTTCCCTAGATTTCTGGATCTGTGTAGCATGAGTGTTCTTTCCAAGCACCTCTGTGGGGACCATGTGGGCTTCTCTACTTACCTACCTCCTGCTGGTAGCCTTGGGCCTGAAAAGAAAAGGAAGGTGAGGAGAGGCTAGCTCTTCACTGGGTGGTCCTGACCCAAAGAATCTCCAGGAAGTTGGCTAGAAATGCAGATTCTTGGACTTGCCCCAGATTTACTGAATCAGAATCTGCATTTTTAACGGGCTGCCCAGATGATTCATTTGTAAGGATGGGCTTCAGGAAATGCCACAAGCCCAAGGAGCGCAGCCACCTTGAGGTACAGGGCTTTAACACTTCCTGCTTTTGGAGAACTGCCATACCCTACCTTCAGGGCCTTCTCACTCCCCTGAGCATTGGTCTGGCCAGCCGGATGGCTGATATCTGGAGATATCTGGCAGACAGGGGAGGGGACTAGGTGCTTAACTCATGTCTATTGAATTGCAAAACATTCTTTGCATCTGGAACACAAGAACAGTAACAGAGCATGAACTGGCAGGGTTTCCAGTCGTCTGCTAAAGCACAAGCTGATGCCTGTGACCCCTACTTTGATGGAGTTAGATTCTGGAACCTCCTTCCCACAAAAGAACCAAGAGAAGGATGGCAAATATATGGGACACACATGACCATCCCCCTTTCCCACACCCTTGGCAGAGACATTAATAATTGATTACAGCTGACTTTCTGACATGCCCTTACAATCTTTTTCTACATAGCACCCCAGGGAACCACTATCGATTGATCAGACATGTCACTATTTGTGATGTTTGCCTCAGGTCTCCCCTGAGAGCTGCCCTCTATAGATCAGGCCAGATGAGACGAGGCAGCCAGGATAGTTCCCAAGGACACCCATTGCTCTACCATCTCACTGAATGGGTCAGAATTCAGTGTTGCTGCATGTTGGGGAGCACCCCCCATAACAGGCCCTTTCCAATACAGCTGTGTGGGTTAGATGCAGTCCCAGCTCTGTCTTTGCACACAGCTTCTTCTCACTAGGGGTCAAGGAGATCACGTAAGTGGCTCACCACAGCGGGACTGTGTGCAGCTCACACCTATCTGCAGTTCACCAGGTTCACACTCAGTAAACTTGAGACCAGGCACTGAACATCTCACGGTCTGCATCACCCTGTCAAGTGGGAATGCCCCCTCGTCCTCGCCCCCCACAGTCATGCACTATACTGAGTGTGCCCTCAGACCCCAAGGTTTTGGTGGACTCATGAGGATGGTCTGGGAAGCGCCTGTCAATGTCAACATTTTCTGCCTGGCATGGAGCCCTCAGCTTGAGTCTCAAGGACTCGCTCTCATAGCTCTGCTGTGGCTTTGCCCCCCTTCACCCTCCCAGAGGAGTGTGGCTCTGCTGGTGACTACTTCCCCAGCCAGTAATCTCCAGCATGGGGCTTCCTGCTGGGAGTGGGGTGCACAGCAGCTCCCTACTGTCCCAGCACTTCCTCCCCATCCCACTCTGCCCAATGTCCTTGCAGCTGCCCCACCACATAGCTTTCCCAAGAGCCACACCACAGTAGAGGAGAGGATTCATTTTCTGGTGCAAGTTATCAGGGTTGCTAATCAGAATGGCTGATGCAAGACACACACACACACACACCCTAACACCAATCACCACCTTTTCCTTCTGGCTGCAAAGTCCAGATGTTATCACAGGTCCAAGGGAAGGCATCTATGTGCAAATTGTGGCTGGACAGGGCATCCTTCCAGGCTGAACTGAGCGCGGGCATATGCCCTCTCACTAGTCCTTGTGGTCAGGGACTCTGTGCCTTTTGCTGCTCTATCTTCAGCACCAAACAGTGCCTGGAATATGATGGGTACTCAGTACACATGGGTTGACTGCCACAGCGGCAGGACTAGACACAGGCCAGCAAGATCGAGGGGCCCAGCCCTCCCATCCTGTCTCCCACCACCATTTCATAACTGGAGATATTCAGGAGCTCTGCCAAATAGCCTCAGATCCCTCTCCCTCCTTTCCTGACACCTTGGCTCCCATCTATCCTCACCCCTAAGATACCTTTTTTTTTTTTTTTTTTTATATAGAGTCTCATTTTGTTGCCCTTGGTAGAGTGCCGTGGCATCACAGCTCACAGCAACTTCAAACTCTTGGGCATAAGTGAGTCTCCTGCTTCAGCCTCCTGAGTAGCTGGGACAATAGCCCCCTGCCACAACACCTGGCTTTGTTTTTTTTTAGAGATGAGGTCTCACTCTGGCACAGGCTTGTCTCAAACTTGTGAGCTCAGGCAATCTGCCCGCCTCGGCCTCCCAGAGTGCTAGGATTACAGGTGTGAGCTACTGCACCCGGCCACCCCTAAGAGAGGTGAGAGCAAGACGCTTTGATAACATTATCACTAGTTCCCTTTACCAATAGTTCTGGGTTGCCCAGATAACTGCTGAATGGGTCAGTCACTGGTGACCCAGGTATTGGTGGGTCACCTGCACTGTCTTCCCAGAGCTGTAACAACAAACACTGAACACAGTCTGTGGTGGGCCCTGTGCAAAGCACTTTACAAATATCTCTGAATTCTTTTATCACCCACAAGGAGGGGTAAGAATTTTTTTTTCCTTCAGTTTGCAGAGAACAGCCTCTGAGAGGTTCAATAGCTTGCTTGGGGACACTCAGCCTGTGCACGGGAAGCTGGAACTCAAACTCAGCCTGTCTGCCTTTAGAGTTCACATCGTCAACCACCATGCTACATTGACTCCTTGAGAGAAATCTCATTACTAAGTCCTTTGCATCAATTCAGCCTAATTACTAATCTGGTTGACATGTATTCACTCGGTCTCTGAATGCAACTTAAGGCTCTATAAGAAATTCTTTGAAACCCAAACTCTTGATCACCCACTCCAGAATAGGCTGGAGACAGGAGGCAAGCTCTGGCAGGGAGGCCCTGCTGTGTTTATCAACGTAGGGGGAGGAGCGAAGTTGGCCCCATCAACACCATTTCCTCTTCTGGGAAACCTGAGTCTCACACTCTTGATCACAGGGGAGTGGAGCATGTGACACCCCAGAGCCAAGTAGAAGTAGCACCCATAAAATTAATTGCGGCTTTGGCTTCTCCTTCTACATAATTGAGAATATGAAATGTTCACACCACAGCATCTGTCCCTGGGTCATACTCACTGCCTGGACCTCTAGCATGTGGGTAGCTGCAGTAGTCACCTGACATCTGCCCCAGAGTGAAAGGGGAGCTTGGCCTCCTAGGTCCAGGCAGCCAGATGACCTCTATGATTGCTACAGATTGAGGCCACCTGCTCACTGAATTGCTTCAGTGTCACAGGCCTAGGGCCTAGAATGATGACTCTACGGAGCTGAGGTGATATTTCTGTACTGCCAGGCTGGACTTGGCCAAGGTCTTAGGCAGCCATGGTGGGCTCTGAGGCTCCATCCTACCCAGTGTTAATTCTGGTCCCAGATTTAAGTGCTTTAGCAAAGAAACCTAGAGATCGTGCGGTCCCGTCACTCCCCCAGGGCTGTTTTGGGGAAAAATGATTTCTAAAAAAATCCTAGCACCTAGAACAAAAACTATGGCGAAAGATAAAAACTGTCATTATCTTTGGTAGTGAGCTTTCTGGGATGCTTGATCAGAGGGGTAGTTACAGAAGTGCATAAATTTGTCAAAACCCTCAAGTCATATACTTAAGACCTGTGCAGCCTACTGTAAGTTACACTTCACAATTCGAAATGTGAGTGGGGGACCTTGAAGTGTCTCCTGCAGGCTTTGTCAGCTTTCTCCATCCTCACTGGCTGCTTTTTCCCAAAAGGATGGGGCTTCAGTCAGTCAGCACTCAGTGCCAGGGAGGACAAAGTCCTTAGCTCTGTGGCCACATACTACATGGAAACATGGGCAGTCTTCTCAAAAGAGCCTCACCAGCCAGGAAAGGGCTTTGCTCAGTGTGTCCCCTCAACTAGACCCATTCCTCATCTGGCAATCTGTTGGAAGTTGTCACCTAATCCTTGAAACCTTCCACAATCCCCTGAAGCATTCTTCAGGAAGTGCTTCATCCCCAACATCAGTCCCAGGAAAAGTCTTCTCCTTTGAGCTCCCACACCACTCTATACATTTAATAATGGAAACCATCTATAGACTCACACTACAGAACACTGCCAGTAACTTGTGTCTCCCTAACATTCTCCCTTATCCTGTTCTCAGGATCCCTTGCCCCACCTGGAGGTGACCACTATCTAGATTTTTGTGTTCATCATTTTTTTGCTTTTGTATTTTATCATCACTTTACAGGGTGTTCATACTTCCCAGTTTACCCATGACAGTGCCAGCTTACACTGTGGCAGATTTAAGACTGTTCCTGTCACTTGCCAATATACTCTAATTTGAACAATAAATTAAATGATTACTCAACATATATGTATGAAGCAATGTTATGACTTGATCTTTTTTTTTGAGACAGAGTCTCACTATGTCGCCCTGGGTAGAGTGCGGTGGCATCACAGCTCACAGCAACCTCTAACTCTTGGGCTTAAGCGATTCTATTACCTCAGGCCCCCAAGTAGCTGGGACTACAGGCACCTGCCACAACGCCTGGCTATTTTTATTTTTGTAGTTGTCATTGTTGTTTAGCAGGCTTGGACTGGCTTTGAACCCGCCAGCGGTGTATGTGGTTGGCGCCGTAACCAGTGCTATGGGTGCCGAGCCACTATTTGATCTTGAACTTTATAATAATATCTATGATATAATGCCAGCCCTCTGAGATGTGCTTTACCCATTCACGATCATTTCTAAGGTTTTTCCATGTTTTCTGTCACAGTTCATTCATTCTCATTGTTGAGAGACATTCCATTGTGTGAATACATCTTGCCCAGTCTGTTGGGCTCAGTTTCTTGTTAGCAGAAACAATACTGCAATGCCCACTTCTGGCAGGTGTGTTCTAGTATGTAGAGGTATAGCCCTTGACCCTCGAATTCCAGGAGGGAATTGCTAGATCATGAGGCATGCATGTTACCAACTCAACAAGCTAATGCCACTGCATTTGTACATACTTCTGATTATACTAATCAGACTTTTCTATTGCCAATATGCTTTTCTTAGTAGACTGTAAGACCCATGAGGGATTACTTCCCCTTCTTCCATAGCCTTTAGGCTAGTGCCTGGAACTATCAGCTCAGTAACTGCTAGATGTTTAGCTAATTGCCAGGAGGCTAAGAGTGGTACAAGGCAGACCCAGTTTCATTCTGGGAAGAAAACAGAAAGGTGCTACTGCTGGCAGGGCTGCAGGAGCAGCTATGTTTTTACCTTTGCCAGTCCCTGCAAAGGTTCTGCAAAAATCCAGGGCTGTGGTTAGAAACATCCTGCTTGCTTAAGGGCTCTGGGTCTGAGGCAGGAAGAGTTGAGACCTTTGGGCCTGTGCAAGGGCACCCTAGTCTCCCACTGAACTAGGACCCCAGCTGACCCTGAAAGTCCCTGAGGGCCAGGCATGTGGAGGCAGACACCCACCATGATGAAAACCATGATGTAGAGAAAAATCAGAGGCCCGGGACCAGAAGACCTGTTTTCTATTCCTGGCCCTGCCATTAATAAGCTGAGTGACCTTGGGCAAGTCACTTTGTCTCCTTTCTCAACTTGTAAAATGAGTGGACAGTGATAGCTCTTTTTTTTTGAGATAGAGTCTCACTCAGTTGCTCTGGGGTTGAGTGCCTTGGTGTCATATAGCTCACAGCAACCTTAAACTCTTGGGCTCTAGTGATCCTCTTGCCTCAGCTTCCCAAGTAGCTGGGACTATAGGCGCCTGCCACAATGCCTGGCTGTTTTTTAGAGATGGAGGTCTTGCTCTTGCTCAGGCTGGTCTGGAACTCCTGAGCTGAGACAATCCATCTGCCTTGGCCTCCCAGAGGCTGATGGATTTGAGACACTCTGATATAAGAATATATCAGAATCTGGCTTGGCACCTGTGGCTCAATGGGCTAAGGCTCCAGCCACGTACACCTGAGCTGGCTGGTTCGAATCCAGCCCAGGCCTGCCAAACAACAATGACGGCTGCAACCAAAAAAAAGTGGCCGGCATTCTGGCAGGCGCCTGTAGTCCCAGCTACTTGGGAGGTGGAGGCAGGGGACTCACTTGAGCCCAGGAATTGGAGGTTGCTGTGAGCTGTGATGCCACGGCACTCTATCCAGGGTGACAGCTTGAGGCTCTGTCTCAAAAAAAAGAGAATACATCAGAATCACCTAAGAAGCTTGTTAAGAGTCCAGTTTCTCCAGCCCCACCCCCAGAGCGATGGCGGAAATAGGTCTGGAGCGGCACATATATACATGCATGATAACGAATAAAAAGAACACCAGAAATGCAAGCATATGGTTGAAAATTCAATAGTAGACAAGGAATTAAAACAAAAAGCAGTGCTTCCTACTCCTACTGATGTTACCCTACAGGCAAGCAACCATTTTTAATCATTTTTGATCTTATGGTGGTTATCATCTTTTTGCTAAATAATAAGCTAGTTTTCGTTTCACAAACCTCAAACACTACCTATTGTCTTTCCTGCTATGACAGATGAGGACTTAGCTCACTGCCCCCAACCTTACTCCCAAGATAGTTCTGGAACTATTTTTGGAAGCTGCATTTTAACAAGCACCCAGGTGACTCTGATGAAGGTGGCCTGCCAGCCACACTTACAGACTCCTTGGTGGAGGCACAGAAGCTCCCATATCCCATCTCTTAGGCTCCTGGGCTTGCTGACAGGCCCTCTTCCACCTCTGAAGCTCTGAAGCTGGATACTGGGGTCGCACAAAGCCTTGCTGTTCTGGGTCTGCTGGGGTGGGACCGCCTTCCCGTCATCTTGCTACCTCTTCTATTGCCAATCCCCCAGGACCTGATTTCTCCTTTAGGGCCTGGCTCTAGCAGATTGTTGAATGTAAGAATGAAGTAGTAGTATACTCATACAATGTACCACACAGAAACGAGAATGCACAAACTAAAACTAATGTAACCACACAGAGGAATCTTTCAGACATTCTGAGTCAAAGTCAAGTACCTTAGAGTATGTATGAGTCCTCTTCCATAAAATTTAAAACCATGCAAAACAGAAAAACAAAACCAAGTCAACGCAAAAACATACAAACAAAATAGGCAAAACTCATTTACTGGGATAGAGGTGGAGAGGGGGGTTACTTTTGGGGGTGACAGTGACTGTGGATAGTGCTTCTGGGGGGGGATAATGCTATTTTGGTGTGTGCTGTTTACATGGGCAATGGTCACTCTGTGAGTACTTGATTTGTGCAGTTTTCTGAATGTCTATCTCCTTACAGATGTTACGCCCACCTCTCCAAATGGAGAAATACCAGGCAGCTTTCCTTCCTTTTTCCTAAAGATGCCCTTCCCTGGGTGGGCCCAGGAAAGCTGAAGAAGCCAGGAACATGCCTGTGTGGCATGGAGGGGGGCAGGCAGAGGAGCTGGAACCTGGAGTCCTGACTGCCAGTCTTGATGTATTTCTGAGTTCCTGCCTGGTGCCCCACAGAGCAGAGCCACCTGCTGGGTCAAGAAAGTGGCTGGAAATGAGACCCAAGCATGTTCCCTGGGAAAGATGACAAGGTTCTAGACAACCAAGATTCATGAGCCTTCTTCCCCACCTGCTAGCCGCCAAGCTGTCCAGGGGGAGGGTGGCATATAGGCCCCCAGCCCGCCTCCCCAGGCTGCTGGCCAACCTAGTGTAAATATTATTACACTCCTACGCATCTGAAGGACGTTAATTATTAAAACACATGCCACCCAGGGTAGTGCATTGTAATTAGGTTCAAATTAAATTAGCATTCTCTTGTAATTAGGACATCAATAACCACTCTTGAGGCACCAGCTCTCCGGCCCCTCCCTATTACTTCTCATCGTGGGCTAATGCAAGAAGAGGGGTCCATCGACTCTCTCCCCAGGATGCAGAAATAATCAACCCAATAAATAAAACAGAGACAGGCACAAAAGTCCTTCTCTCCACTGCCTGCCTTCTCTACTGATCCTGCATGTTGGCAGGGAGAAGAAGCTGGGGAGGAGTCTTGGGCATCCACACCTCCCAGGTAGCTATCCCCAAACCTGGCTTCTGCTGTAGCCATCCTGAGAGACTGGGAGGCTCCTGAACCTGCCCAGAGATGACAAGACTTTCCTGCCACCTGCTATCCCCAACTCTTGCCCTTCCCTCCTCTGGGAAGCATCCAGACACTCAGGCCAGGACTTCAGCTCTTTGAAGTCCTGGGGGCGCTGCTACTGCTATGACTTATCTCAGATGTTATGGTGCTGGCTGCTCCTCCAGCCAGCACCTAGCCAGCGTATCTTGCTTGAGAGCCCACAAAGATGACTTCAGTGCTCACTGGACCCAACTCTGCACTTGGTGCTCCCTGTTGTTAATGCACAGATGGGTGGATAACAGCTCAAGAAATTCTGTTGTTCAACTGGAAAGGTGACTGGGGAAGAAGAACCCATGACTCTGAGGCCAAGGAGCACATTGTTCTAACTCAAGGGGTGGGGGAAGAACCTATGGAGAGTCTTTTTGTTGATACTGGTGCAAGCGCTGATGCTGACTGGACAAGTCTGGATGAAAATAGAACATGCTAAGGCATGTGCACACTCAGAGCACCTCCTTCAAAGCTGCAGCCCAAGCACGTGGCTGGCCTCACTATGGCCCCAACCCTGCCCCAGACAAACCTCAGGAACTCTACAGATATGGTAGGGAGAGAAAGGAACACCAAGCAGCAGAACCTTCCTGCCTGGTGACTGCTCTGACCTTTGTCTAAACCAGCCTTGGAATAGAAAGGAAGTAAGAAGTGGGAAGGCTCACGCATAATTTCAATTGGAAAACTAAGGAGGGTTTATTCTTGGGCGCAGATGTAACCAAGGCAACTGTTAAGACAGTGAGATGATTTCAGACCCTTTTACAGAAGAGTGGGCTGGCATCTTGCCCCTCTGCTGACTGAGTTCACGACGAATGCACACTGACCCACCTTGTGCCCTACCAGGAGCACCGCAGAGGTCGAGAAATGGGTGACAGGGCATCCTCTTTTCCGTGGATAAAAATAAAATGAGACCATGATGAGTGTGTGTTTGCCTGCTTGCTAGGGGCAGGACAACTTCTTCAGGAGTAGGCATGATGGAGAGATACACACCAAGTTATTATCCACACTCCTGCTGACTCCTTGGGCCCCCTGCAGGACTGCACATAGTCAAGGGAAATGCAGTTCACTGGACCATGAAGGGTCCATGATTCAGGGAGCCTAAGTACTTGCTGTCACCAAATGAGAGGGGTCTGTAGGCAGAAACCATGGGTCTTTAAGATGAGAAAGGGTAATATAGTGGTTTCTGGAGCTGACCTGACCTAACCATTGCCCCTCTTTGGTTCTTTTCACTCTTGTCTCTCTTAACTAGTGCATCCTGAGTACAAGAAATACGTATCTTTTTGCCTGAAAGGAGTCCTGACAGAACCCCAGTGAATCCCAGCCAGCACAAGTGTGTGTTAGAGCAGGATTTCTGCCTTAGGAATGAGAGCTGGTCAGCCAGGCTCTGTTCCCATCAATGACTCCCCCTATCCCAAGATCAAAGGACCAATCTTATATGGCAGCTTGGAGCACCATATATGGAACCACAGATCAGAAAGCCAAAATGGAACATGAGGGTGCCAGAAAGAGGTTCCACCAGGTTTCACCAAAGTACGGGAGCAGAACCAAACAAATGGGGCTGGGGGACCCCGGGAGTGGCAACCTCTATCTCACATACCTTTCTCTCTCTGGCATTCCCTGTGTATGACAGGTCCCTCACTACCACCACAGTGGCTGTTCAGGGGCTCTCTCTCTTCCCTTGTGGGCTAGAAGTAATCTGGAAGACTCTGAGCTGCAGGGTCAGCTCTACCCTAAGGACCTCTGGGGAGAGCTTATCACATCAGACATGAGCAGGAGCTAAGATGGGGTAGACAGACCTCTCTTTGCCTGGGACGTACCTCCCTCTTAGAAAAACCTGTCATCCTAGCCCTCTTTGTTCTCTAACAAACAACAAAGGGCTGTTCTAACCCACTCTATGCCAGCCACAGCAGGGATTAGGGATTTTGCCTCATTTCCCTCACCTGATGCCCTTGAATCCTTGCTGGGGCTGTAGCAGGGCCCATCTATGGACAAGCTCAGCAATCCCCTGCCTGGGCCTTTTGTGCCATCCACATGTTCATAGTGGGTGAATGGTTCTGGGTGCTGTTGGCTGAGCTACTCTAATTCTCTAAGATCCTTAAGGACAGCCACTTGCAATGAGTCAAAGACATGCGGCCTCTGCATAATGGCCATGGTGCTCACTGGTGCCCACCAGGGTCTAGGAATTGCTTGCTTGGACTCTGAAGAACAGGTTTGCTTCCTCAGCAGACTAGGTTTTAGGGAATGGCTGGGCATTTGGTTGACTACCTTGAGGTTCAATCAAGTGTCCAGGTCTCCTCCTGGCAGGGACTGCAAAGACCCCAGGCTCTGGGCTTCACTATAACCAATAAGGGCTGCAGACAGCATGTACTATTTTATTGGGCCTTGAAAGCTTTAAATACAGAATGGGCTGGCCAGGGGCACATGTGGCATCTGAGAATGGACATATCAGAGAAATCACATAATCAAGAGTTGGACAGAGAGCTGGGGAAGAAGGGCAGTCTGGGATAGAGGTGGGGGCCAGCTGGCCTGGGTGTTAGGATTACTCCCTCCACTGGGACAAAGTCTTTCATGTTTCTTCCTGATTGAGGACAACTTTTCAAAACCATAACCCCCCAAATAAAAATACAAAATCAGCTGGGAGAGACAGTGGACAGCAGTGCCTGTTGTCCCAGAGGATAATGGTCTGCCCCCAGAAAACCCTGGGGTTCCCCTGTCCCTGATGCCACCCTACAAGACATTTCCACAACTGAAGCAAAGCTGGCCCAATCTACACCCCTTCTCTGGGCTTGGAGTTGAAAACACCCTCCTGGTAGAGAAAGAGGTACTGGCACGAGCGGTGCTGGGGGCCAGACTCGATCCTTTCCTTAGCGGCTGTAGCCAAACTCATCAGCGTCATCAGCTCGGAAGTCTCCATAGCGCCACAGGTTCAGCTGTGAGAGAAAACAGAACACAACTCTTCAGGGATGCTTCAGGGATGTGAAGACTGCTGCACTCAGAGAGGCAAGCCCCTTAACTGAGCACCCTTTGGGCTCTCAAGGCAAGGACTCACCCTGGCGCTCTTGGCTGACTCCTGGGCGTTCAGGTATTCTGTGATCTGTAGGAAAGAGAGAGGAAAGGAAGCAGTTAAGATGTGGGGGTAGATTCCCCAACTGAGCGGCCAGCATGACCCTGCAGAATGCTTAGGGCAGGAGCACACTACTCCCTACTCAGGCCCCTCCCATGGAGTCCCAGTTCCCTTAAACCCAAAGTGCACAGTCATATTGTTTCCCTGGTTTTCCCTCAACTCTTTGCTGTTCCATCTGCCTGGAATGCTCTTCCACTTAGGTTCTCCTGGCTACCTAGTCCACATCCTCTATGATAAAGTATCTCTTTTTCATGCACCCCATGTAAAATGAAAACCATCCCTCCCACCCTCTGATTCCCTTGACTCTATTTTTTCTCTCTTTTCCATTGCAGTTATCGCCTTCTACTGTGCTGTTTACTCATTACATTCATTTTTATTATTTGTTTCCTCAAGCTAGAACATAAGCTCTAAGGGGCAGGGATGTTGTCTCTTGCTCACTGATATATGGTAGGCCTTCAATAAATGTTTACTGGAGGAATGAATAAATGAATGAACATGTTAGGTGTTTATCTCAGGGAATTGGAAGGAGGAATTTTCTAGATACCAAAGATATCATGGGCAGTTTTTTATGGGGGACATTAAGAGCTTCAATTCTATAGGGAAACATAAGTAACCTAAAAGGAGCCATTTTGGGAAATTGAGGGTCCCCCAGGGGAGAACCAGAGGTCAGTCTTCTCCCAAGACACAACAGCATTTCACACTGGTATCTTGTTTCGAATGAAACGTCACCCAATGCCACTGATCCACAAACCACCAATAAGAAATGTGGGTCTGAGGGGTATGGAGGGGCTGGGAAGGAAATTAGCCTGCACCCTGAAGAAAGAGTAGAGGGAGCAGGGAACCTGGTCTTCATGCCTTGCCTTTCCTACCCCTGGCCTCTGAGGTGCAGCCTGCTGCCCTCCTGCCAGTTCCTGCCTCAAGGCGGTAGCATGGTGGAGGACCTGAGCTTCCCCCAGCCTGGCCTTCTTGGATGGTTCCCCACTCGGCTTGGCTGAGGAGCAGGGCTGGTCTGCAATGGGCTTGCCTAGTATCCAGAGCCCAAACTTAAGTATCCACAGCTGCACAGCTCAAGGTATTCCCCAGAGATTGGCTCATTGACCGTCACCATCAACTCCACAAAGTGGCAAGGCAGTGAGTGCTCTCACTGCACATCCAAGGAGACGTGGATCAGAAGGCTGACTTCTTCACCTCATCAATGGTGGAGGCAGGGTTCGTGCCCAGCTCCAAGTCCTTTTGGGCTTTTTGGTGCTGCCTCCTGGACACCTCTGGCTCTGGGTGGCACTAGGTGCTAGGAGTTACTTATGGACTTGAAGTTGTATGTTAGAGGGAAGGAATTGAGACTGGGACAGAAAGAAAGACAGCTTTTAACCCTCTTCATATCACCCTTGGCAAACGTCACCTGGGGATGTAAGGGAAGGGAAACTTACCACTCCAGTTTGCAGCTGTATTTTCAGCCACGCCCGTTGCCAATTAATCAGGGATGTAATTAGCTTTTTTTATAAAAAAGAAACTTCAACAAACCCAAGTCTATTATCTTTCTTCAGCAGCAGCAGCAAGATGGTAGGTTCCCTGCTCTGTGCCTGACTCTAGATGCAGTCCCCAGTCCTTTCACCTGTGAGGGGTGATGCTAGAGGCCTGCCCCAAGCGGGTGGTGCCTCTTATCACGTACCACTTTCTGGAACTGTTTCTCCTTGCGCACCTCCACCATGACCAGACCCTCCTTCACCAAGCCTAGCCCCACATCACCCTTGGAATCTGCAAACTGCAGGGTGACATGGGGGCAGCCAGCACTCAGGTGTTCCACATTGAGCAGGCACTGAGTGTTCTGGATATCCCGGACCACACTGTCCACAGCATCCGTGCGAGCATCGTCCTGCAGCAGGGACACACCCAGGAGAGCAGATGGAAGATAAAGAACAGCCACTTGGGCCTCAGATCCAGTCCACGCAATTCCAAGAAAGTCTGGCCAGAAGAGGCCTCCAACTCACTCTGCTTTGGATCCTAATAAGGGGGAATAGTCCCTGGACAGGAAAGATCCCCCTTTCCCAAAGCTGGAGCCTATCTGCATATAAACCTATTCTTCTTTTCTACCATCACACTCCACCCACCTGCCTATGTGTCGGAGAAGTGGCTTTTTCCATTCAAAGCTCCCCTACTCTTGGCACCGTGGCCCTCTCACCTCCTGAGTCTTGCAGGACCTTGCTCCAGCAAAGTGAGCCCATCCTCACAGACTTCCCCTTGAATGTTTTGTGTAACTTGTCCTCAACATGTTTTGTTCTTTCTCTCTTGCCCTTTGGCAACTTTGTGAAAAGGTAGGGAATAGTCAACTATGCCAATTTCTACTCAAGTTTTTTTCATTTGCACCCTGCATCTGGTGGCAGTGCCAACCATTCTGTTCACACAGCTCTCACTCCTGGTACCAGGCACCTCCTTAAAGCTAAAGCTAAGGGCAGTCCCCACAAACTTCAACCTGCCTGAGCCCCCCGGGGAGCTGGACAATGCAGGCTGGGTCTCCCCTTCTGGCAAGTGGGGGTGCCTAGGACCCTGAGCACAGGCTCCTCTCTGGTTGCACGTGCTGCCTCTGGGTTCTCATCCTCAGGTCATGAGACCCCAGTCCTTCCTAAAGCTCTCTTTCTTTCCCTATTACATGGGCCTACATACGCTGGGTCATCTATAATTCTAGGTCTCATCTCACTTCCCAATTGAAAACTATAAAGCCACCTGGAGGTCCCACAGCCCCAAATTGACTCTTTCTTGTTCCCCTTGGCCAACAGCAGTGCATCCACAAGTAAGAAATCCAGCACCACCTAGTCTTCAATCCAGACTGTTAGTAACTGTCTCCTGCCCATTCCTCCCAGTCCTCCCATCCATAGTGCCACTAGGACCAACTTTCAGGAACACACTAGACTACATCACACTTCTGCTGAACATCGTGCCACATCCTACCTGCTTAGGGCACAAAGAATGAACTCTACACAAGGGCAGACAGGCTCATGACACCCAGGCCCTAACTTCCCTTTCCTGTTCACCTTTTGCCACTGTCCATAAGTCCCCTGGGGTCCAGCTGTGGTGTCTTAGTCTTTTCCCAAATACGCCCTGGGCACGAGGCTTGCCTGTTTCTCATGAACTAGCTGTAAGGCTCTAATGTCACCACCTTGGCCACCTTCCCTCAAGTTCCCATCTCTTGAGTCCTATTACTAACACACTATCCACAATTATTTCCATCTCCTGTCAACCTGTGAGGGCTGCAGCAGTGACTGACTGTCAGTGGATAGTTCCCTTTGGAAGAAGGAAGGCTCTATACTCACATCTTGGGGCACCTGGATGAAGGCGAAGGCATACTCTGTGGCTTGAGCTGGCAGCACTCGAGTGCTGAAGGCAGGTGGCAGAGCACCCAAGCGGGTGGATGGCAAGACCTCTCTCTGCAGAGGAAGCACCAGGTCAACAGCATCACATACTCAATGCCCCCTTGTTCTCACATGACAGCTCTGTGGCCAGGCCTCTGGAATGCTAACTGTGGGCCTCCCCTGTTCACTCCATGACTTGCTTCCACTTTGTCATGTACATGGGGGAGAACCCATGAGAGCCTTGGGAGAACCTGCCTGGCTGCTGCCTGCAGTAGCTGGGGAGCTGTGACTCACGCCCTCTTACTCTGGGACTGCTGCTGGCATACCTGGTGGTTCCCTTGAAAACAATCATAGTGGTAACTGGGCTTTAACTGCTGTTTGCACTTCTTTCCAATGCCTGTTGGTTCCCAGACTACTTTTTCAGAGTTGCTGGCTTGAAGATCACAACGGACAGGGTCCCGACAGTCTCTGGGCCTGCCTATGGTCCTGGCCCAGGTGTGTGGGGTCACCCTAGACTGGGTAGGACTTCTTCTATCGTGTACTCCCGGGAGGTAGTTGGGAGCAGGGCTCAGCTCTGAACTGTCACTAATAGATCCTCAGTTCTAGTACTTGTGGAGGGCATGGGAGGAAAGCAGAGAACTATAGCCACACCCATGTTTCTCAACTACAACTTTCTCTGCTCCTTGCGGCTGTACCTAAAGGGAATCTCCAAGGAACTGTCAACAGACTTCTAGGTGTAGCCTGAGAGATTTTTCTCCCAAGGGTACCAGTCACTCTGTCACCTTGTGACTGTCCCTTCCCTGCCAATCTGGATTTTAGGATGTACTGGGGATTAGCAGATGGAACAACACCTGGCTCATCATGAACACCAGGAGCTGTGGGATAGAAAGGGCCTTCATGTGCTGTAGAGACCCTGCAGCCCTTCACAGGGCTGCTGAGCAGAAGAGCACTGGTGCATGTGGCTGGGGACTCACGTGGGCCTGATGTAGGACCTTTTAGTGCTTGTAGTCACTGGCCACAGACACCAGTTTTGCCTGGTCCCTCAGGGGATCTGGCCTGTCATGCACACAGCAGAGATGCCCAAATGCTCATCACTGTGTTAGTAAGCTCAGAGGGACCTTCCAGAGATCAAATGATTTGGCCTGGGGTCTACTGCGTTTGGCAGCCTCCCACCCTGCCCTGGTTCCCAGCACTCACATTCCCGTAGTCGATGTAGAAGACATGTACTTTGGCAGGAGATTCGACTTTCTCTACTCGAGCGCGGTACCTACAATGGCAGCATGGGGAGAGCTCAAGGGACAGCCCTGAGGGGTCTGGGAACCCAGCCATGGCAGGGCAGGGGGCACAGCATCTTGCTGCCAAGGTTCATGGGTGTCACAGAGGACAGTTCTGAGACCCCACACAGGCCCCAGCCTCAGGCACTGTGGCCACCACCTAATGGAATCAGAGCGTAGCTGCGAGCAGAGGAGAGAGCAGGGAGCATGTGGAGCAGATTAATGTGTCCTTGGGGCATAAAGCAACAAGACTAATGACTAGATTGATGTCTGCTGTTTAAACCCAGCACACTAAACAGCAGCTGTAATTAGCCGGCAGATCTGTCTGGGAGGCCGCAGCAGGGAACACATCCAAGTCACTTCGTCACCCTGGGAAGGCCATGGGCCCTACCCTTGGTACATCACATGTAAGTGACCTTCTTCCAGCCTGTGCTGCTTCTCATGTCCCAGACAGCTGGGGTGGAGGGTCAAGTGGCTGGTCTGGGCTTACTGTGGACCAGCCTCTCCCTCAGCCCCTGTGACATCATTCTTCCCAGAGAGGGTGGGGAGGGTGCTAGAGAAGCCTGGTCGGCCAGCCAGGACTCCCACCCTGGGATTCCCCAGGAGAGAGGGAGGGATGTCACGTCTGTCCTCCAAGGGCTGTTGGACTGCAGGGGATTCACGAATCCAAGTGCAGGGCCCCAGATGGCTGTGGCCATGAATGTGGACACCCAGGAGAGCCGGTGGTCACCACTGACACCAACCCAAGGCAAAGCTGACTGCTGAGACTTCCTGCCTTGCTATCCCCCATGGCTTACCATTCTCCATCCACAAATTTGGCAATGCAGAACTCTCCCCGGCGGGGGGCGTAGGAGCCCTCAACAGGGGGGTGGCTGGCAATGTCATTACGCATGTTTTCCATCAGCTTCTCCAGCTGGGTGCCTGCGGGAGAGGAAGGGAGCAGTGAGGCCTGGGTGCCCTGCCCTT
Source organism: Perodicticus potto (assembly GCA_963574655.1). Taxonomy (NCBI): domain Eukaryota; kingdom Metazoa; phylum Chordata; class Mammalia; order Primates; family Lorisidae; genus Perodicticus; species Perodicticus potto. Next base: position 15,200 of record CAUYRH010049497.1, on the reverse strand, counting down.
TGGGCCTCCTCTGGGCCAGCCTGGGCAGTGAGAAGGATGTGAGATTCTGGGGGGTACTGTGCAGGGAAACCTTTTTGGTCCCCATTCCAGAGGCTTATGAAATTTCATGCTGTCTTTAGAAGTGGGACTGGTGACTTGCTGACACATCAGGCTTTAAAGGCATACACAGCCTTCCAATTTCAGCTCTCCAGGCTACTGACCAGGCCACAGGAACCCTTGGGAATGTGCCTGGGCTTTTAGTAAGGAGGTGAAGCCAGGGAACACGGACCAAGTCCGAGACCAGTCTCCTTCACAGGGAAAAATTGCCAGCCCATACCCAGTTCCTACAAGGGTCAGCTAGCTGCTGGCTTGGGAAGCCCAAGTTCTCCCAGGGTGCACAAGGGAAGATGAAGAATGGGTCCCCTACAACCTTGGGCAAGGAAAGGGCCTCAGAATTGGATCCATAAAAGATGGAGGAGGAATTCTAGGAGCAGGGCCTATAGCCTCAGTTGGCCACTCTGATCCTTATCACCTTGCATGACACATGCTGAGCAGAACTTCCAGCACTGCTGGGCTGGGCTCTGCTTTCTCAGACCAAACCCAGTGCTTCTCCTTAGCTGGGGTGGGAGTTCCCTTCCCTGCCTTGTCTTTCCCTACTCACTCTGACCTTGGGTCAACTGTCCTGCTTGTCTGCTAGTTTTTGTCTGTTTTGGCAACTCCTGAGGCCTTCTCAGTTTTTCTTCTGCTGTGTCCTCCCTCCTACCCCCACCCTACCTTGACTGTAGCTCAGCCTCATTCTTTTTTGCCTCTTTTCCTCTTAGAGGCAAGGGTGACTATGGATGTGGGGTTTATCTTCAGGGACCAAGGCCATGCTGTAACATGTGTACAACACGAGTTTATTGTTAAACTTCCACAGTCAGCCTTGTAAGTTCACTGCCATTACTCTGTGAGCTCTTTTAGAGCACAGACCATAGTTCACTTGTTTCTGTTTACTTATACAAGGCCTAGCGGAATCCCCAATGCGTGCAGCATACTTAATAATTCAACTGTATGGAAAATAAACTCAGCATATGCATGCAAGGATGTGTGTCTACTATCAGGCTGCTGCATGGGCCACTGGCACAGCAGTTACACAAACTGGCTTCAGGACAGAGACTGTCCTTTTCTCCACCATTGGCAATGCTTTGACAACTCTCCTTAGCAAGTGTTCCTTGCTCACAGACAGTAAACTTCCAGAGACTAAGAAGAAGCCTCGATACAGACAGGTTTCTCTATTACTTAGTTGACTTTTATTTTTCTGGTCCAAGGCAAGAGAAGCAAGAGTTTGTCTACTGCAAACAGGCAAAGCCTTCTGGGAGGTCCTTACACAGAGCCTGTTTGGTCATTTGCAGCAAATGGCAGTGCTTTTGTCAGATCCTTCCTCAAGGCAGGCTTTAATTGAGAGAAGGGGCACTGGCGAGATGATGTCCCCCAAGAGATAAAAGGTTTCTGAAGACAGAGGCTGTGGATTCCAATGTTTATTTTTATGGATTTTATGGAGCCACCTGAGGGCAGGGGCTTCTCTGGAGCCTACCACAACTCCCCATGAGGCTTGCCATGAAGTGAACTATTCCCTTCTCTTCTAATATTCTAAGAATATACTATTTTCTCTAGTTCTCTTTCTTTCCTTATTTTCTGCCTTAGGCCTCACTTACTTCAGTGTCCTGGCTTCCTAGAGCTGCCAGAGACACCCAGGTGGGGTACAGGGCTGACACATGAACCCTTATACCCTAAAGTTTATTCAAATCCTGAACAGGGCCCAGTGCCCTGAGAAGCCTGCCTGGGAATGATTATACCCTTTCTTCTTTCATTTTTTTTTTTATTTTAGATTAATATGAGGGTATAAACAATTAGGTTACAATGTTTGTGTTTGTTAGATAAGATCCTTGTTGTAGATATGTCCCATCCCCAGAAGGTGTATTGTACCCATTTCACCCAAGCTCTCAGAGGGCCTTTCTAGCTGGCTCCTCTGCTCAACCTCAACCTCTACAGGACTCCTTTCTGTCACACAACCCAGACCTGGAGGCCCCCTCCACCTCTTCATTTCCAAGCCAATTGCTGGTGTAGCTCTCACCAAGATGCCACTGACCCATGACCTCAGGAGAACCTAATTTTGACAGCTTATCAGCCCCATCCCTACGCCTCCCTACATTTTTCTTTCCCAAGCATAGCCAGGTCAAGGCCAGGAATGGTCAAGTTTTTCCTGGTGAAATGACTCTGCCACACAAACAGCAGGCTAGGAAATATCATTAAAAGGGAAGTGGCTGAGACAAGGCTGTTGGCAGTCTGGATTGGGCCTGGGTGGGGCTATGGAGGTTAGATGGAGATGCATCCTGCCATCTGTGGGGCTATCCTGAGTGCTGGTGACACCTTCAGCCTCCTCTGCTGGGAATGGGCTCCTTGGACCCAGAGATGGCTTTAAGAGCTTTTTCCTGTGCTCCCAACTAAATCATTTCCGTACACAGGGTGAAGAGAGCACGGGGGTGGAGGCAGGAAGTTGGGCCAGCTGCTGCCAGAAAGCCCTCTTTTCCTCTTGTCTCTATAAGCCTATGCCTAGGGGACCCTGGCCACAGTGCACTTCACTCGAGGAGAGGGTCCTTCAGAAAGACTGCCCAGGGATGACTTCCCCCAGAGCACTGGATGTTTCCATGGAAACCAGCTACCACTCAGGGCTATGTTAACCTCTAGAGAAGGAGAAACCCCAGCAGATACAAGTCCAGCTCCCTCCTTCCCAAGGAAGTGGAGGGACAGGGGCTGAGCCAGGGTCCAGCTAGTGCTTCCTGACGGACTCTAGGAGCTACAAGATCCTTATGCCCTGCCCAGCTGAGGATGCATGGGGGAAAATCATTACCTAGAGTCTCAGCACTACCCAGATAAAATCTGTTGCCTCACTGATCCTTAGGACCTGCTCAGCCTTACCTGCATTACTGAGTTCACTGCACATGTGGGTTTATAACATGACTCTTGGGTCCAGGGAAGCAGTGTGACAGGCCTGGGAGTGGGTGGCACCAGCCTCTTCAGGGCAGGACACTGGACCACTAGGCTGTGCTCCTTCTTTCTCCCCCCACTCCCTGCTAAGCAAAGCTTCCCCACTCAGGTGAGGGGGGCTGGACCAAGCCAGGGGCACCCAGCCAGCAGCCCCTAGCACTCACCAGTCTCCACATCCTGCACGTAAAAGTGCAGGTCATCAGTGATCTCGGTCACGAACACTGGCTTGTAGCTGGCTGACCGCTCCTTCTCCTCCAGCACAGGCGTCACCTCCTCTACTGGCTGCTCCTCATAATGGGCCCAGACCTGTATGTCCAGGTAGCAGAGGAGAGGAGGGACCAGGAAGTAAAGTAAAAAAGGACATTGGGAAAGAGGCTTTGAGCAAATGGGGTCACCCCAGGTGAGTGTGTGTGTGTGTGTGTGTGGGGGGGGGGGTGTCAGTGTCAGGCAGCTGAATCACACTGGGCTGAGCTCAAGGCCCCCGTGCCTCTGAGGGGGGAGGCAGGCTCTCTAAGTTCTTCTCATCCATAGACTTCAATTCTAGCAGGCATCAGAAGTAATTGGGGAGCTTACTAAAAATACATGTCCCCAGGTCCCACTGTAGGCCTACCAACTTATAATCCAAGGGTCCCAGAGAGTGAAACAAGCAAAACCAGACTCTGAGTCGGTGCTCATGCGTACCTGAGTGAAGACCCAGTTCTAACTGACGGCTATGTATGGCTTGGGGGTCTCCACTCTGCTCTTTTCTTCCCCCATGGCACTCTGCAGGGCTTACTCTGAACTCTAGAGGCCCGCTCGCCCACACAGCCACCAGCACTACTCAGGTAGTCCAAGTGATAGCCCTGGGCTGTGGTGGGTTTGGCACTGTGCAAGATGTGTCTTTGCAGCAACTTTTCTTTTCTCCATCCTCCTCACCTCCAGCAGGTTGCTCTGACCTCACCATAGAAGCTGGGCCATCCCCTCCCTACCTCCCTTCCTCAAGCCCTGTGCTGTCAGGGCAGCAGTGGCTCAGAAGTTGATTCAACGTGACAGTGAGTCAAGTCCAATTCTGCAGCCAGGAGATTATCCAAGTAGTGACGCCTGTCAGAACAGGGGAGGGAGGGAGCTTTCTGGCTGAGCAGCAGAAGTGGGTGAGGGAGCAGTGGAGTACAGAATGGGACCACACATAGGGTCCCACAGACACATGCAGCTGGTAATAGGGATGATAAAAGTATTTGCCCCAAACTTACGTGCTTACTAGATAGGCAGGTGCTATTCTAAACATTCTCCAAATAGTAATTCATTTCTCACAATAGCCCTTTGAATAGATATTGACATTGCCCTTGTTTTACAAAGGGGAAACTGAGGTACACAGGCCTGCAGCTACAAGTGGTGAAACCAGCATCCAAACCCTGGTCGCCTACTCTAGAGCTCTTGTGGGACATTTTGGCATTAGCTGGGTGTCCTGGAAATAAAGGCAGGACTGAGTAGCAAGAAGAGCTATGGAGAGTAGATGTTGTCTTGTATCTTACAGCCTTTGAATTTGTTGTTTTGACTCTGGTCAAGCTCAGTACTTCTTTCTGGATTTCTTCTTTCCTTGAAATTAGGTACTTTATTTGCTCACCCAATCACTAAGATGAGACCTTTTGGCTGATACGTTAATTCTGGGGCCTCAGGAAGCAGCTGAGGGGTAGGAATGCTGGAATTCTGGAACCACCTGACTCACACATCAGCACCCATAATTCTGCATTTAACACAATGCAAGTATGTTCTTCCACTAGAAAGGATTGCTGCTGGGGAGTGGCTGAGACATCTCCTAGGTCCAAGCTTTCTGCCATCCTGAGCAGAGCAGTACCTTCTTAGGCTGCGCTTGTCGGCACCTGGTCAGACGCTGGGCTTCTACCCAAACAGCTCCTGAACTCCTCTCAGCTTCTAGGCTCCAGACGTCCTAGTATCTGTGACCCACAGCTCTGCCCCTACTCAGAAGAGAGACTCTCAGCCCTATCCCCCAAGGGTCCAGGTGCCAATATGGGAAAAGGGGGGTCTGTACCTTACAGACTTGGGAGAGAGACACAAATGCTCTACTTCCAAGGCCTATGTCCTGTTGAGGCTGAGGCTTTGCCCTAGGCCCAGATGGCAGCCAGTCATTCTTATCAGTATCTGGCCCCTAGGTTACAGCTCTGAGGCCCAGTGGGACACACTGCCTCTGGGAGGTAAGTGTCAACCCTACCTTATGTGAGCTGGAGCTGAGCCCTTTCTACCTGCTGCCCTTCTCCCCGTAGCACCCCCCTCTGCAGTCCTGCAACCCTGCCTCTCTCAGTATGCTGTGATCTCCAGACCAAGAAGTTAGCCCTTCCCTCGACCCCTCCTGCTCTTCTTCTAGCTCCTTCCCTTCCCAGCACTCAGATGGTTAAAGGGACAGGGTGCCCTGCCCTGGTTCCAGAGTGAGCTCTGAGCCTGGGAGCAGTTCAGGGCTCCCATCCTAACCCTGCCCTCCTCCCCTTTGCTGTGGGGGAAGGAGGCTCCTCAGCTGTGTTGATGAATTGGGGACAGACTGACAGGCAGAGAGCAGAAACCACTAATGACTCCTCAAGTGAAAATGCCTTAGGCGACAGCATCAGGTTTCCTCCTTGGGGAAGAGTGGAGCTTCCTTCCCTGGCCTGCTCAGGTGGACAGCAAGCATGAGGTCATGGAGGATGCAAATAAAAGCCTCAGGGATGACCCTTTGTCCCCAGCAATGGGCGCAGTTCTATGATGAGGTCCCACAGCTCAAGTGAGGGTAGAAGGGGGAAGTACATACTGCCACCTGACTTGAGAAGACAACATATCTCCACACAAAGTGTGGCTGGCTCCTGAGGTTGCCAAGAAGCACCCAAAGGGTGTAAGACAACACTGAACTTAGCCCTTTGGAAAGTGGAACCATGAAGGCCCCTCTTCTCCTTCAGGATGGAGGTGACTAGCTGGCCTCTGGGACTTGGCCTGCGCAGGGGCATGCTGGTAAATGCAGCCTGTACAGGTGACTTTTTGGAGGGAAAGAGTCACTCAGCTGGGCATGGTTTGGCTCCCCATGTCCCACTCTTAAAACAGGGTGCATTTTGCTCATGTTGACTTACATTGCCCTTTGGCAGAGCTGGTGCAGGGAGGAGACACATATGTTGACAAGATGCCTGCCACACGTGTGCCACCTTCTCACAGCCATTGTAACCCTACTATAGCTCAGATCCCTGACAAGGAGCTTCCTTCTGGGAAGCCTCATGGAAGGTGTTCTTTTTTTTTTTTTTAGAGACAAGAGTCTCCCTTTGTTGCCCTCGGTAGAGTGCCATGGCGTCACAGCTCACAGCAACCTCCAGCTCTTCCGTTTAGGCGATTCTCTTGCCTCAGCCTCCCAAGTAGCTGGGACTACAGGTGCCCGCAACAATGCCTGGCTATTTTTTTTGTTGCAGTTTAGCTGGGGCTGGGTTCAAACCCGCCACCCTTGGTATATGGGGCCAGTGTCCTACTCACTGAGCCACAGGTGCCGCCCATGAAAGGTGTTCTTTTTCCTGCACCTTTGAGGGAAGTGAGGAAAGAACCCTGACCAAAGGAACAGTGACTGTGAACACAGACAAGGAGAGTTGGTGCTGATGGCCCTACCCCCAGACTCTTGGCCTATGGAGGAGTTGGGCAGAGGATAGGGATCCTACACCTATGAATTCTCTGGGCCTTCGGCAGAGCAAACCTGAGTCTGACTGAGAAGTAGCAGGGTCCAGGGATGCTGGCAGACCAGCCCATGGAGGAAATCTGCTCCAATTCTTGGACCACTATGAGCTGCAACACTGGGGTGAGTCTGTCCTAACTCTATGACTGATGGTAGGGTTGTGGTCAGGTTGGGGGATAGTGTCTTTTCTGTTGCAAGACTGGGGCCAGGACAGAGTTCTGCCCTGAGGCAGGGCACTGCTGGCACTCTTCCATGACCTTGGCTATAGACCAAGATCGAGAATGGATGAGGCAAGTACCTCCCTCCTTTGTTTGCTACAGGCTTCTTCCATATATGTTCCTGCCTTGCTCAGGTCCTTTCCTTCCACGCTCTGGGGCTCCTTGTGGTCCCCTGTTATTGCAGCTAAAATGGAAGAAGCCTACTATGCTAGCCACAATCAAAACCAGTTCTAGAGTGGAGGCTGTCTCTCCTTTGGTCCTCCCCTTGCCCTGGCCTTTTCTTTTCCCTGTACTTCCTCCTCAGGGAGCCCCAGGTCCCCCTTCTGGCAGGAGAAGCAGAATGTGGACTGAGGATCCACTGGCTGGAATCTTTCCTTTCTAAATCCTATTTAATATCACTGCTCACAAGGCTCCAGGAGTGGGGCTGGCACAGGGCTAGGATACCAGGCTTTAAGTCTGCAGCAAGGAAGCCAAGTTCAATAAAAGCCAATCAAAGGTCAGTCCAGCTCTGTCCAGGTCCCTGCCGGGCCAAGTGAAAAGGTGGGGTTAGGAGGGAGGGGATAGGTGTTTGCTATCTGTAGCTCTCTCCTTGGTTCTTGGGTCTGCCCAGGAGTTGGGGGGTACCCTTCTCTATAGGAAGGGGAGGGCCCTATCAGCCTTCACTGAGAATGAGTCCACAGAATACAGGGAGGAATTAAATCCAGCAGGGAGGTAGCTAAGTCCTTGTAGGTGGGAAGCCAGCATTGTCAGGTTCTCCCAGAAAGACACATTGACAAATGCATGCACACATAATCACATTCTCTAAAGACTTTTGCACACTCCTGGTCTCACAAAATCTCTCAGCATTTCCTTTCCTTGGTTAGCTGGTGGGTAGAAACATTTATGCATCCCGATGCTAACACCATCTCTCAACCCCTGTGTCTTGACAGGTAAGGCAGCCCTCACTGGGATCACAAGCGAGTATACTCCAGATACTCAGGTTACTGTCTCAAGCTGGCCACCAAATGCTCTCATCTGGGTCTAGCTAACTCTGAAGGCTGTTACAAAGTCTGCCACTGGGAAACAGCCCCACCAGGATGAGGAAAGCCAGCTTAGGCTCCTCAGGATCCTTGGAGAGAACAGGGATTTGCAGAAGAGGGACTCAGGAGACAGTAGGCCCAGCACTGAGAGTTGTGCACTGCATTTTAATTGAACTGGAATAAAAACACACAGCCCATGCAAGTAATTAATCACTGGTAATTACTTCTTAGCATCATCAAGTGGCACCAGCAAAATGGTGACTTGGGCTCTTCCAGCAAACCTAGTAAATAATGATGCCCAGTTCAGCATAGCACCTGGCAAGAAACCCGCCCCTTGATCTCAGGCCAGATTCCCCTCCCTGCCATACCCTGGGTCCCTCTGGGGTTTCTACTCTGGGGGCAGAGATCTCTTGGCTCTAAGAGGCAGCTGTGAGGCTTGTTTGTTAAGAGGCAGCTGTGAGGCTTGTTTGTGAAGAGCCAGGAAGCAGGGCCAGGGGCAAAGATGCTTTCAGAATTTGGGCCTTATGCTCTGTGCTTGCTACTCTAACCCCTAGCTGCTAACTCTTCTATGAAGGTTCAGCCCTTTTAATAGGAGGTCCCAGTACTGTCTCTTTTCTGTCTCCCTGCTGCAGGCAGAGGACACGGGGGTGACAGTCTTAAGCTCAGCTGTCAAAGCAGGAAATCCAGGAGGAAGCTGTGTGACTCCTTTCCTGTAGGAGCCAAGGCTGCCTGCTTCCCCCATTGTTCTGGGGAAGACAGGGTTTAATCAGCAGGAAGTGGAAACCTCCTCTGAAGCTTCATGGGGGCTGCTTCCTAAAGGGCCATAGATAGTCACTTTCTACTTGTCTTAGCTTTTTGGTCCCCCTCTCCCTGGAGTCCTTCTACCTCCATTATCCTGCCACCAACAAAGGGTTGGTTGTCTGCCCTAATCCAAAGGATGGGAAGAACTGATACAGAGAGACCTAGGAGGGCAGTCCCTGGGGGAAGAGAGGCCCTGAGTGGAGAGGTTGCTGCTCTGGGCTGGAGGAGCTTTTGGGGCCCCAAAGCCCCTCACTCTTTTTGGCAAGTGTCTGGCCTTTGGCTCTAGGAAGTGAGTTTTGAGCCAGATGGCTGCTCCATAGGGAAGGAAACATTTGTTCCTGGAACAAATGTATTGCTCAGCACGGCTGTCCCAAGAAATCCTCCTCAAGCCCAGAGAAGCTCTGACAAATTGGTGGCCAACTGATTTTATCCCCATTATCAGGGCTGGGCTATAAGTCAACAGTGACGGGCTGAGTGCAGAGGCTGCTGAGCCTGGCTACCATCACCAAACCACTGGGTTCCTTAATTGCCAATTGGTTTCCAAAAGCTGCTTTCTGACCCACCCTCTTGGTCTCTTCAATGCAGTGTCTGCAGAGACCAGTGGGCCATGCATCTGCTGCCCTAACAGCTATGCACATCTCCTAGGGCCATCTGCCTACCTGGGCAAAGCAAAGGAAATGCCTCTGAGCTGATGCAGAAGGGTCAGGACTGGGGAAAGAGGAACATCCCAGGCATTTCTCCCATGGCTCCAAGGTCACCTTCTAGACGTCTTTCTGCCCTAGGTACAGCTGAGCAGGCCTGGGATCCCTCATGATCTTCCAGGCTGGCAGCCCCAGTCCACCACAAGTTTGCAACAGGTTATGGCCAAGGACATGTAAACTGGCAGCCTCTTCCTTAGTGTGTATGGCTCCTTGGTGTGGGTCTGAGATCAACACCTTCACAGGCCACTCACTGAGGGGATAACAGAACCACTTCCAGGCTCGGTGCCTGTGGCTCAAGTGGCTAAGGCGCCAGCCACGTACACCTGAGCTGGTGGGTTCAAATCCAGCCCGGGCCGCCAAACAACAATGACGGCTGCAACCAAAAAAAAAAAAAAAAAAAAAAATGGCCGGGTGTTGTGGCGGTCGCCTGTAGTCTCAGCTACTTGGGAGGCAGAGGCAGGAGACTCGCTTGAGCCCAGGAGTTGGAGGTTGCTGTGAGCTGTGATGCCACGGCATTCTACCCAGGGTGACAGCCTGAGGCTCTGTCTCAAAAAAAAAAAGAACCACTTCCACCTGTTCTCTGGAGGCAGTGAGTTGAGTGTGGAGGGGGAGGGAGAGGGAGGGAGAACATGCCTGGGCTGTGACACTCTACCTTCTCTTTCTTCTGCTTGGCGGCCTCCTCGGCAGACAGTAGGGACTTGTAGTAGGAGCTGCGCTCGGCGGTGAAGTGAACCTTGGAGAGAGCATGCTCCACCAGCAGGACAGACAGGTTGGCGCCATCGATGTGCAGCCAGCCGATGAAGTTGCCGGCCTTGTCCATGCTCTCCACCTCTACCTCCACCTGGAACAGAGAGACATGTGTCAGTCCGCAGGGGCCAGGCCTGGGTGTGCAGGGGCTGAGTCCACAGAGTGGTGCTGTGGTCTGGGGCTCGTAGGCCTTGGGCAGCTGCAGCCATACCTGTTCCATGTGGCAGCTGGCACAGGAGGAAAGCAGAAGAGCAAGAGCCTGTTGGGGACCCTCTTAGAATGCTTCACACTGGGCAGCGCCTGTGGCTCAGTGGGTAGGACGCCAGCCCCATATACTGAGGGTGGCGGGTTCGAACCCGGCCCCAGCCAAACTGCAACAAAAAATAGCTGGGTGTTGTGGCGGGCACCCGTAGTCCCAGCTACTCGGGAGGCTGAGGCAAGAGAATCACCTAAGCCCAAGAGCTAGAGGTTGCTGTGAGCTGTGACGCCACAGCACTCTACCCAGGGTGACAAAGTGAGACTCTGTCTCTAAAAAAAAAAAAAAAAAGAATGCTTCACACTTCAGCTCTGTAAAATGAGTCTGAGTGTATAGCCACTCATATCCAGAATCACCTTTGACAGATATGTCACTGATGAAGCAAGGTCCACACTCCCTTCCTCCTAGTGACAGAGAGCTACTGGGGCAAGTGTGACTCTCCTTAGCCTCTGTGTATGTGCACCTGTGTACGTGCACACAGCTAGGGATTAGGAGCTCCAGCACCCACCCCCAGCTCTGCACTAGGAAGACAGGCTCTTAGGGAGCAAGGCAATCTCTGGGGAGAGGGAGACTGCTCTTCCCAGCAGAAATGAGTGGATTCATATTTAATGAAGATAATTAAAGTGGCTGCATGAAAGCCAGGAGAGGACAGGTGAGGCAGAAAGATGTGGCAGGAAGTACATTAACACACAGGGCAGTTAGGGCTAACCCCAGAAGAAGGAGTAACCAGAGGTTGTGGTCACCACCATAAGCCCATCCCTGGGGCCACAGGCTGTGGCTGAACCCCTAAACTTTCAGGAATTCCCACAAGGCTCAAGGGATCTCCGGGCCTCCTCCACTGAGGGCCTCATTGCAGTATACCACACCCTAGACCTGGCAATGACCGTGCCTTCAAAAAGGCAGCCTTAGGGTCATGGTCCTCATGGTGGCTCATCTCCCACACCATTAAGGCAACAGCCCAGGATAAATTCCTTCTTTGATACTCTCCTGACCTCCTTCCTCTTCTACTAAAGAGGCCCATAAAAGTCTTTGCTGCCAAATATAAAAACTTATATTAATTTAAATAGCTTCAAGCTCGATTAAGCAATAAAATGAATGGCTAAATACTGGGAATTCTTGAAGTCTGGGCTGGAGCTAGTGGTAGAGGGTTAGAAGGGATGAAGGTGAGGAGCAGAAGATATTGAGTGACATGGCTCCCCTGAAGGACACAGAGGCCTGGGTATGCAGAGAGAAGGTAGCAGGGAGGAAAAGGAGGAGTCAGGCCAGGGAGGCAGGACTCTCACTGCCTCCCATTCTTGAACATCTTCCAACTTAACGCCCATAATTAATCCATTCAGAGGAAGTCAAGTTCAACAATGCCTGAAGTTGGAGTGTGGAACAGAAGGGGATATGCTGAGTCTATTAGGGTTAGAGAGACCAAGTCCATTGTGTTGATCTTGGAGGTGGCATGGACAAAGTAAGTGCAGCTATTGAAGGGCAGAGTTGAGAGCAGAATCCGTTTCCCACTGCCTCCTGGCAGAAGAGACTGTCCCCTTACACCCTACCCCCTGTCCACAGCCTTCTGTTTCAGGTGTAGCCTTTTCTTCAGCCAGCCATACCTCTGCCCCCACTTACTCTCTTCCCACTGGGGTAATACCTGCTCTCTCCACTAACCAGGACTATGGGACCTTTCAGCTATGAGCTGAGCCTGGGTGGGAAGTACTGGGACACAGGGTGCTTCCAGACTCTCTGCTGGGCTGGGTCAACCTTGTGCCTGTACCACACTGCTGAGGGGCAGAAGCAGGAAGAATCTGTTAAAACAGGCTTCTCCTTTTCCTTCCTCTAATTCTGGCAATTAACTCAATTAACTGAAAGACCTACATTTGTGAGAGAGGAGCAGGTGGGCAAAGTCTGAGGCTACTCAAATTTCAAAACCTCTGATCTACCTTCCAAAAGCCTAGGGTGCTGGAGCAAAGGGGAAGCTTGGCCAGTGGAAGATTGGGCACCTGGTACTGGGGTGGGGGGATCAATGAGAACAGCGATGGGTGAAATGACACATAGGAAGACCATCTCTTGTTTGTTTTAATTTGCCAAACTTTATCAAAGATGCTAAAGTTAAGAAGCAGCAGGTTCCAGAAGAATTCTAGGGAAGCAGAAGAAAACAGAGAGGCTGTCTGCCTTATGTTGAGGGCTCATGAGACATATGCCTGACCAAAAGCAAATGAGGCTGGTACAGTTTCTAGCCAACACTAAACCCAGACCCAAGGCAGTTTTCCCATTCCCTAACCTCTTGTCTCCCACAGACTTAGTAGCTAAGTGTCCTTTCCCTAAAACCAAAGATGGCTTCCTTGCTTGAACACAAGGCCTCTCTCCAGGCCTGGTAGCCTCCCAGCTTTTAGTGGGTCAGTATGGCTGCTGCGATAGATGCAAGAACTTCAGAGACAGGCTGCAGAATCAGCCAGGCTGGCACAGCTGTGCTCAACCTATAAGGTGCCCATGCTTAAACCTCACTCTCACAGCAAATCCCAAATTCACACATAGCTCTCTTCTGAGGCTAGAATCAGATGCTTGCCTCTCCTCTCTCTAGGGCTCACATTAGAGACAAGCAGGCATTTGGGGAGCCATCAGGCTCTCCTGGGCAGGTGAGACTGACTTCACACTTAACCAGCCTCTCCCAGCAATCAATATGCTAACTTGAGCTTGACAAGTCTCTAGGCCCAGCCAGCCACAGAGGAGAGAAATTTCTAGCCTTGGGCACTGTGCTGCCATTGAATCTATCTCCATTTCAGTTGTAGAGAGAGCTAAAGTTGTCACCCATGGGACTCTGATCCCCTTTTATTACAGTGCCACAGCTACAGTAATTTCTCAATCAAACAAAGGCAATCAGAGAAAGGTGGGCTAGACTCCTGTTCCTGCTGGGTTCTCTCTAACCGAACCCTGTGTTGTGTCTGCTCTTCTGGACATGCCTCAACCTGGATGGCTGCATGGATTTACTATGACTTTTCTCTAGCCCCGGGAGATTCGTGGGAGTTGCAAGCTGTAGAGTAAGCAGAGAGCTCCTAGCTGCCTGGTATGTATGTTCATCCTTCATCATATTCTCCTTTATACTGACTGCCAGTAACTTGTGGCTTAATTATAACATTATGTGGTTCCATATCTGTACAAATGTTATTTCTTTTTAACTCAAAGACTCAAATTTCTATTCCATTTTCTCTCAGTGGAAACTTATGATGCTTTTGCTATATCCCATAGATTTTTGTTATGTAGTATTTCCATTTTCATTTATTTTAAGACATTTCTATTTTTATTTATTTATTTATTTATTTTGAGACGGAGTCTCAAGCTGTCACCCTGGGTAGAGTGCCATCGCGTCACAGCTCACAGCAACCTCAAATTCTCAGGCTTACGTGATTCTCCTGCCTCAGCCTCCCAAGTAGCTGGGACTACAGGCACCTGCCACAACGTCCAGCTATTTTTTGTTGCAGTTGCCATTGCTGTTTGGCGGGCTGGGGCTGGTTTTGAATCTGCCAGTTCCAGTGTATGTGGCTGGCGCTCCATCCGCTTGAGCTACAGGTGCCGAGTTTAAGACATTTTAAAATTTCTTTATTAACCATTGATCATTCAGCAACACACTTCTTTGTTTGTGTAGGAACTGGGGTCACGATGTTAAGTAAAATAAGCCAAGCACAGAAAGACAAATATTGTATGTTTCTCACTCATATGCAGGAGTTTAAAAAAGTGGATCTCATGATGATGGGGAATAGTGGTTGCCAGAGGCTAGGGAGGGAAGGAGGGAGGAGAATTGAAAAGAGATTGATTAATAGGTACAAATATACACTTACTTACATAGGCTGGTGGGTTCGAGCCCGGCCTGGGCCTGCCAAAGAACAATGACAACTGCAACAAAAAAATTGCTGGGTGGTGGTGCCTGTGGCTCAAAGGAGTAGGGCGCTGGCCCCATATACCGGGAGTGGTGGGTTCAAACCTGACCCTGGACAAAAAAAAAAAAAAAATAGCTGGGCATTGTGGCGGGCACCTGCAGTCCCTGCTACTTAGGAGGCTGAGGCAAGAGAATCACTTAAGCCCAAGCTTAAGCTCACTTAAGGTGAGCTCTGATACCACAGCACTCTACCAAGGGTGACATAGTGAGACTCTTGTCTCAAAAAAAAAAAAAAAAAATTTAAGGTGAAGGAAATCTCAATTACCTTGACTTGATTATATAAATGTATCAAATTGTCACATATACACTGAAAATGAATGTGTATATAATATGTATCAATAAAAAAATATATATACTCACACAGATATAGATGTATATATGCACTCTAGTTATGGTCTATAAAGTGATCGAAAACACTGAATTAGCAAATACCGAACCACTGCTCCTAGAGGAAATATAGGTTTGAGTTCCTGAGAGCCTCTGATCACAATATTTTCATCCAGTCAATATATAACTTTATTCCAATGTGTCTCTGTTTAAAAACACCTTACTTAACACAGTCCTTGATTCAGTAACACTGAATTTATGGCTAATAGCATAACTCATGTCTGAATGAAGTTAATGATCACAAGCCTGTCTCCATAAGGCACATCCTAGCTTTCTTGTACAAGCTCAGGAACACTAGACAGCACTTCAGCCTTATGCTTGGAGACCATTTAAAACTATAAAATCATCAACAACAAAGGCAAAAAAAAAAAAAAAAAAAAAAAAGGAAAAAAAAATGGTACTAAGTAGGCCATTATAAGGACACTTGTGAATATTATGAGAGCTGATATAAATAAATAAATATGTGAAGC
>CAUYRH010049495.1:0-25346 GCA_963574655.1 Perodicticus potto | reverse complement strand
CCTCAAGCTGTCACTCTGGATTGAGTGCAGTGGCATCACAGCTCACAGCAACCTCCAACTCCTGGGCTCAAGCGAGTCTCTTGCCTCTGCCTCCCAAGTAGCTGGGACTACAGGCGCCCGCCACAACGCCCGGCCATTTTTGTTTTGGTTGCAGCCGCGTCACTGTTGTTTGGCGGGCCCGGGCTGGATTCGAACCAGCCAGCTCAGGCGTACGTGGCTGGCGCCTTAGCCCGTTGAGCCACAGGCACCGAGCCAATTTGCTTTTATCTTTAACTCTATCAGTGACATCTTTTTATGACATTGAGAGCACAGAGTATACATAGCATGAATAAAACACATTTTATGTATCCAGTCTTATTTATTTATTTTATTGTTTGGGATTCACTGAGGGTACACAAATTAGGTTACACTGATTGCATTTGTTAGATAAAGTCCCTCATGTATCCCGCCCCCAAGAGGTATGCAATATACTGTGACGCCCCCGACCCCGGAGTCTCACTATCTCATTCCCCAACCGACCCCTTCTATTAGCTCATCTGCTGCCTTCATATTGTCCATTCTCATTTTGTAGAATTTTAGGTTATTTTTAGCCTTCGCAATGGCAACAATACCTACCCTTAAACTATCTCTTTACTTGTGCTAATATGGTTCTATGTTTGTCATAAGTATTTCATTAAGCTTTGACTCCCAGTTCATTTATTTTAAACATCCTTTAGACCAAATATATCTTCAAATTCATTCCACAAGTATTTACTGAGTACCTACAGTGTGCCAGGTAGACCTGAGCTCACTGTTGGGGAAAAATGTTGAAAAAATAAAAATAAAGGGGCAAGGCTCAGTGCCCATAGCTCAGTGAGTAGGGTGCCAGCCATATACACTGAAGCTGGTGGGTTCGAACCCAGCCAGGGGCCTGCTAAACAACAATAACTGCAACCAAAAAATAGCTGGGAGTTGTGGCAGGTGCCAGCTTCTTGGGGAGCTGAGGTAAGAGACTAGCTTAAGCCCAAGAGTTCGAGGTTGCTGTGAGCTGTGATGCCATGGCACTCTACCTAGGATGACATAGTGAGACTCTGTCTCAAAAAAACAAAAATAATAAAGGGTCGAGCAAGGTGGCTCACACCTATAATCT
This sequence comes from Perodicticus potto, assembly GCA_963574655.1. Lineage (NCBI taxonomy): Eukaryota > Metazoa > Chordata > Mammalia > Primates > Lorisidae > Perodicticus > Perodicticus potto. Next base: position 24,217 of record CAUYRH010049495.1, on the reverse strand, counting down.
TCACACTCTGGGAGGCAAAGGCAGGCCTTGAGCTCAGGAGTTCCACATCAGCCTGAGCAAGAGCGAGACCCCCATCTCTAAAAAAAATAGCCGGGTGTTGTGGCAGGTACCTATAGTTCCAGCTACTTGGGAGTCTGAGGCAAAAGGATTGCTAGAACCCAAGAGTTTGAGGTTGCTGTGAGCTATGATGCGATGGCACTCTATCGAGGGTGACCAAGTGACACTCTGGCTCAAAAAAAATAATAAATTCAAAAAATAAAAACAGATGGAGAAGCCTGAATCCCATGTACTCAATTTTGATATGAGGACAATTATTGACAATTAATGACATGGTGGGGGTGGAAGGAGGGGAGGGCAGAGAGAGAAAGAATGAGGAAGGGGTGGGGAAAGGAAGAGCAGAGAGAGGGAAGGAGTGAGGGGGGTGGAGTCTTGGTGTGTGCCACACCTTTTGGGGGCAAAACATGATTGTAAGAGGGACTTTGCCTAACAAATGCAATCAGTGTAACCTGGTTTCTTGTACCCGCAATGAATCCCCAACAATACAAAAATAATAATAAATAAATAACTAAAAATAAAAACAGAAAAATCATCATGCATTATGGCAGATGCCTGTAATCCTGGCTAATTGGGGCACTCAGGCAAGAGGATTGCTTGAGCCCAGGAGTTTGAAGTTGCTATCAGCTAGGCTGATGCCACAGCACTCTAGCTTGGGCAACAGAGTGAGACTCTGTCTTCAAAAACAAAATAAAATAAAATAAAAATAAATTAAAAGGACAAAAACGCTATGACCTCACGGAGGGGGCAAACAGTTGCAAAATAAGTGTAATGCCATGCCCATGATAAGAGCCACTGAGCAGAGCCCTCTGGTGCAGTGAGAACACACAGGAGCTGACCTAACTAGGGAGCTGAGGAAGAACTTCCCTGAAAAGGTTATGACTGAGCTGGGAGCTGAGACAGTGCACGAGATTAATAGGCAAAAGAGCTGACAGTGTTGGGTAGCTTCCCAGGAAGAGGGAACAATTTATGCAAAGGTCCTGTGGGAGGAGGGAACACAACATATTAAAGAAACAAACACCCACCCAGCTGAGAACAGAAAGCTGTGTTCCTTGTGCTCGATAAAGCTGGACAGTAGGTCAGGGCCGAAGTTTGTAGGGTCTTACCTGTGACATTAAGAATTTTGATCTTGACTGGGTTCAGTGGCTCATCCCTGTATCCTAGCAATTTGGGAGGCCAACGCAGGTGGATTGCCTGAGCTTATGAGTTTGAGACCAGCCTGAGCAAGAGTGAGCGTCCATCCCTAAAAAAAAAAAAAAAAAAGTAGCCAGGCGTTGTGGTGGGGGGCCTGTATTACCAGCTACGTTGGAGGCTGAGGCAAGAGAATCACTTGAGCCCAAGAGTTTGAGGTTGCCATAAGCTATGAGGCCACAACACTCTACCAAGGGGGACACAGTGAGAGTTTATCTTAAAAAAAAAAAAAAAAGAATTTGGGGCTTTATCCTAGCATTGTCTCACAATCTCCATGTGACCCCCTGTAGGAGATGCTATTGGCGTCCCACCTTGGAGATCACCTGTAACTTTGAGACATTGTCCCCTGTGCACTGATGCTCCTTGCCAGCACGCCTGTACACCTCCTTGCCTGCACGGGGTGTTGGGGTGAGGGGCTTGGCAGTGGGTGTCTGTGTGGCCAGTGTGCACACAGCTAGAAATGCTGGAGAGTTTAACATTCCCAGGAGCAACCGTGAATCAACAAGCTACAGGAAGCTGCTGGGTGAAGGCCTCCGTTTCCTCTCCTTTGGGTGGCACAGTTCTAAGTTGTGTCCTATACAGTCTCTCAGAGGGTACCCAACAAGATCAAACCCTAGTTGTCTAAAGGGATAACCCACTCACTAGCGTACACTGCACGTGCTTCATTACCTGCCGTCTCACTTCCCCACTCGCTCTCAGGGCTTCGTGGAAACGCCTTTCTTTCTTTCTTTTTTTGAGGCAGTCTCACTTTGTCGCCCTTACTCTAGTGCCGTGGTGTTATAGCTCACAGCAACCTCATACTCGGGCTCAAGTGATTCTCTTGCCTCAGCCTCCCGAGTAGCTGGGACTACAGGCACCTGCCACAACACCCGGCTATTTTTAGAGATGAGGTCTCGCTCTTGCCTGGCTGATATTGAACTCCTCAGGTGATCCATCCACCTTAGCCTCCCAGAGCAGTAGGATTACAGGCATGAGCCACTGCACCTGGCTTGGAAGCACCTTTCAAATGAACTACTAGCACCTGGGGGAACCCCAAAGTAAGATCCCACCCTGTAGGCCACCCAAATAAATATAAACCTAGGCAAATAGGCTTATTATGTAAAGAGCTCAGACTAATTTGTCCTTTTCTTTCCATTTTCTGCAGTTGCCAGTGTCAGAATCTGGTGATAGTTTGCATGGTGGGGCGTGGGAGAAGGTTGAGGGAGAGGAAAGAGTAAAGATGACACGTCTTGAACTTGCATAGTTGGAAGGATGGTGGTGCCATCCACAGAGATGAGGAATGCCGGGGGAGGAGCGGTTCAGGCTGAAGATCCCCAGTGTGCTGCACTCCTCGCAGAGAGAGCCTAGTGAGGAGGCTCCCTGAATTACTGCTTAATGCCTGTATCATTTCATTGCTGCATAATTTGCAGGGTCCAATGCAAAATGAAAATGCAGGACCCTCGTTCCAAAGTTAAGAATTCCAAGATGGCAGCCGCAGAGCATTAAACCAGGCAGGGGACCTTGATTCTGAGGGACAAGCAGTGCACAGGTCACAGGCCTGTGAAGCCAACCCTCTCTGTGCCTTTAAGGAGACAGAGAGGAAGAGTATAAAGCTCATTCTTACAGTCCTCATAAGCTAGGGGTCAGAAAGATAGTTGTAGAATTCTCATAGTTATAGAAGTCTCCTTATCTTTAAGAGAATAAGCTGAAATTTTTGCAGATGAAATATGATGTCTATTTAAATATTTTTAAATTTAAATATTTTAAATATTATGTATATTTAAATATATTTAAATAATCCTGGGGGGAGTAAAGGGAAGTGGGTAGGGGGTATATTGCTACGCCTTAATAATTATTAAAGCTAGGGATTCAATATAATATGCCTTATGCCTTTGTATATCTTTGTATTTTCTACAATTAAAAACATTTTTTCATAGCCAGGCATTGTGGCGGGCTCCTGTAGTCCCAGCTACTCAGGAGGCTGAGGCAAGAGAATCGCCTAAGCCCAGGAGTTGGAGGTTGCTGTGAGCTGTGACGCCATGGCACTCTACCAAGGGCAACAAAGTGAGACACTGTCTCTAAAAAACAAACGAACAAACAAACATTTTTTCAAGAAAAATAAAGTAGGAACAATACCATACAAAAAATAATGCTATAGATGCTGGAACTTGGAGATTATTTACACACCACATCCGGTCCATCCCTGTTCCAGATTAATATATAATAATATGTATTGTTATATTATTATATATTATATAATATAATTTTTGGAATTTATATGTTTCCATTTGAAATTTGTATATTTATATACACAGTCTTTTTTTTTTTTTTTTTTGAGACAAAGCCTCAAGCTGTCACCCTGGATAGAGTGCTGTGGCATCACAGCTCACAGCAACCTCCAATTCCTGGGCTCAAGCGAGTCTCCTGCCTCCACCTCCCAAGTAGCTGGGACTACAGACGCCCACCACAATGCCCAGCCATTTTTTGGTTGCAGCCGTCATTGTTGTTTGGTGGGCCCGGGCTAGATTCAAACCGCCAGCTCAGGTGTACGTGGCTGGCGCCTTAGCCTGTTGAGCCACAGGCGCCGAGCCTATACACAGTCTCTTAAAAGCATTTTTTTGTATGTGTTTACCTGGATAGAGTTGAAACATATTCTTCTTAGTAAAATATCACAAGAATGGAGAGGAAAGTATCCAATGTACTCAATACTAATATGAAACCAGTATACAAACAACTCATGTCCACAGGAAAACACAAGTATAGTCTAGTAAGGGGGCGGGAAAGGGGGGTTAGGAGAGAGGATGACCGGCAGGATCTCACCTAACGTGCACAATGGGAGGGGGTTCAGCCTGTGCCCCGGGGAAGGGCTCAACAACAACTTGAACTCTACCTTACAATTGTAAATAATGTAACATAAACATGTGCGCTCTCATGTCAATTAGAAATTTAAAAACAAAAACAAGACAAACTACAAACTTGGAGAAGATAATTTCCCACACTTCCATAGGAAGGATAGGTACTTTCAGCTTGGGACATACACTCAATTGGGTCAACAGAAAATGTCCCTTTGTAATATTCTCTTCATTTAATATCCATAAACAATAATATTTATAAATAAGGCTTGGCGCCTTAAGGCATCAGCCACATACCCTGAAGCTGGCGGGTTCGAATCCAGCCCTAGCCTGCCAAACAACAACAATGACAACTACAACCAAAAAATAGCCGGGCGTTGTGGCGGGCACCTGTAGTCCCAGCTACTTGGGAGGCTAAAGCAAGAGAATCGCTTAAGCCCAAGAGTTGGAAGTTGCTATGAGCTGTGATGCCACAGCACTCTACCAAGGGTGACAGAGTAAGACTCTGTCTCAAAAAAAAAAAAAATACATATATATATATGATAATATTTGCATATCTTTAAAATGTATATACATAGGCTGGGTGTGGTGGCTCACGCCTATAATCCTAGCACTCTGGGAGGCTGAGGCGGGTTGATTGCTTGAGCTCAGGAGTTCAAGACCAACCTGAGCAACAGCCAGACCCCATTTGTATAAATAGCTAGGTGTTGTGGCAAGTGCCTGTAGTCCCCGTTACTTGGGAGGCTAAGGCAAGAGGATTGCTTGAGCACAAGAGTTTGAGGTTGCTGTGAGCTATGACACTGTGGCACTCTACTGAAGGCAACAAAGTGAGACCCTGTCTCAAAAAAAAAAATTTAATGTAAATAATATATTTAACATTCTACTAAAAAATTAAAAAATAAAAAAAGCATGCTTTTTTAGAGACAGAGGGTAGGATGGAGGTGATCTCACTATGTCGCTCAGGCCAGATTCAAATTCTTTGGCTCAAGCGATCCTCCCACCTCAGTGGTTGAGACTTACGGGCGGGCCTCACCTGCCCACTCACACAGCAGCTGGACCAGCAGCACCAAGGCTGACTAGGATGGCCCTCCAGAGTGGGGAGGGCTAGATGGCCAAGAAAGGCTGGCCCTCTCTGTCCACGTGGGCTTCCATCTCTGGCTCCTGCACAGCAAGGAAGTCTCAAGGCATGCAGGTGCTGAGGGCTAGAAGTCACCCAACATTACTTCTGCCACATTTTGTGAGTTAAAGCAAGTTACAAGGATCTGTATCTTGAGAGACAGGCAAGGCTGCAGAGAACTTGCAAGCTGTATTTAATTTACACAGTGCAATGGCATCATCATAGCTCACAGCAACCCCAAAATCCTGGGGTCAAGTGATCTACCCACTCCAGCCCCCCAAGAGCTAAGATCACAGGCATGGGCACCACCATAATAGCCCACAAACACCTTTATTCAAGTTCTTAGAACAAATATCCTTTGAACTGAAGAAACTGGAGCGTGGCCCAGGGGCATTATGAACACACCGTTTAAGCACAGAGTAATTTCTATATTTAATGCATGGTCCCTGAACTCCTTTCTTCCCCAGCTCCTGCTGCCAAGAATTGCTGTTGGGACATCAGTGTCCTGTGGAGCCATCCCATGCTGTTGGCTGACTCAAGAGTTCATTGGCCGGGTCCTCACCCACACAGGGCAGGAGAGCAGAGGGCCACCAAGACAGCAAAGTCAGCTCCTGAGCACCATGCTGGCCACAGAGGCTGCCGGGGAGAGAGAAGCCTTCAGAAGTGGGTAACTGCATCAGAGCCACCAGAGCCACAGCAGAGATGTGTCCTAAGACAGCAGCTTGCTGCCAATCCTGGGAGTCCTCCTCCTAAGACTGTGAGTCATACAGAAATAAAGACAACTCTCAGAACCAAAGCCTGTCAGGACAGACAAAATGTAAACAGCCCCTGCCTGGAAGGCACTGTCGTGTTCTGGAATGCACAGCACATCAGGAAGACCGGACTTTGAGTCCCAGCCTCAGTTCATGCGAACATACGTGATCACATAGTTGGGCCTCTGCATACAAGGTCTTGGGTGGAAAATATTTAGGGAAAAAAAAAAAAAAGGATGAAGTCCAGTCTTTTCATTTCTTGTCATTCTTTAAACAATGCAGTATAACAACTATTTACACAGCATTTACATTGCAATAGATATTAGAAGTAATTGAGAGATGATTAAAGTATAAGGGAGAGGACCCAGAGTGGCGGCTCATGCCTGTTACTCCCAGAGCTTTGGGAGGTCAAGGCAGGAGGATCACTTGAGCCCAGAATTTGAAGGCTGCATTAAGCTATGCTAATACCACTGCAAGACCCTATCTCAAAAAACCAAACCAAACCAAAACAAAACAAAACAAAAAATAAAGTGTAGGGGAGGATATGTGTAGGTTGCATGCAAATAATATGCCATTTTATTACTATATCAGGGCCTTGAGCATCCTTGGATTTGGGGACCCAGGGGCCCTGGAACCAGCCCATCTCAAGGATTGTCCTGAGAATCAATTATAATCACATATATGAAAATGTTTTATAAACAGTATTTACTCACCATTTATCTATATCTCCCTACCCCACAACAGGCTATGTAAAGGGCAAGGTCTAGGTCTCATTCTTTTTTTAAAAAATTGTGTGTGTGTTTTTTTAAAGACTGAATCTCATTATGTTGCCCTCAGTAGAGTGCCATGGTGTCATAGCTTACAGCAACCTCAAACTCTTGGGCTTAAGCAATTCTCTTGCCTCAGCCTCCTAAGTAGTTGGGATTACAGGTGCCCACCACAACACCTAGCTATTTTTGTTGTTGTTGTTGCAGTTGTCATTGTTGTTTAGCGGGCCTGGACCGGGTTTGAACCCGCCAGCCCCAGTGTATGTGGCCTGCATCCTAACCACTGAGCTACAAGCGCCGAGCCTTAAATTGTGGTTTTAAAAAAAAACCAACAAAATTATCATCTTATCTAATCTTTTTCTTGTACACCACAAAAAAAAAAAAGTTGTCATCTTAACCATAGTGTACAGTACCATAGTGTTAAATATACTCATGTTGTAAAACAGATCTCCAGGGGCGGTGCCTGCGGCTCATCGAGTGGGGTGCCGGCCCCATATACTGAAGGTGGCGGGTTCAAACCTGGCCTCAGCCAAATTGCAAAACAGAAAAATAGCCAGGCGTCGTGATGGGCCTGTAGTCCCAACTACTTGGGAGGCTGAGGCAAGAGAATCGCCTAAGCCCAGGAGTTGGAGGTTGCTGTGAGCTGTGTGATGTCACGGTACTCTACTAAGGGTGATGAAGTGAGACTCTGTCTCTACCAAGAAAAAAAAAAACAGATCTCCCGAACTTTTTCATCTTACAGAAATGAAACCCTGTGCTCTCAATCTTCTTTTTGTCTCTGTGGATTTGCCTGTTTTGGACAGTTCATACAAGTGGTATCATACAAAATGTGACCCTTTTTCCATGCTGAGCAGATCTATGCAAACCTACCCCCCAACTCCAAGGGAGCTGATAGGCCAAAGAAAGAGGCTGACAAATCCAGTTTTTTGAGCCCAAATCCAGTCTCAGCTCTGATGACACCACTGCACTCTAGGCTGGGGCACAGATGGAGACCCTGTCTCAAAAATAAATACATAGGCTCAGCGCCTGTGGCTCAAGTGGCTAAGGAGCCAGCCACATACACCTGAGCTGGTGGGTTCAACCTAGGCCCACCTAACAACAATGACAGCTGCAACCAAAAAATAGCCGGGCGTTGTGGCAGGTGCCTGTAGTCCCAGCTACTTGGGAGGCTGAGGCAGGAGAATCACTTGAGCCTAGGAGTTGGAGGTTGTTGTGAGCTATGCCACAGCACTCTACCCAGGGCAACAGCTTGAGGCTCTGTCTCAAATAAATAAATAAACGCATAAACACATAAATAAAAGAAGTAGAAACATCTTGGTTACAACAGTTTATGTAAAAATCTCTTTTTTGATGAATACTAGTCCACAGTGAACAATTTATTTGTGTTTACACCTGCCCTTGGGGGGCTATGAGCCTGTACACACCTGAGTAACAGGATATGGATTTGGGCCAAGGGGAGGTCTGTCTTCAGAGGGGTAAACTAAGATCTGGAGCCACAGACACTTTGAGGAAGCAGAGTGGGCTGCTGGAAAGATCCCAGACTGGGAGGTGAGAATCCTAGGTAGCCAGCTGCCTCCTGACACTGGTAGAATTATGTAGCTCCTATATTAGTCAACTAAGGATGCCACGCAAACTATCACACACAGGTGGCTTAAACAACAGAAATTAATTTTCTCACAGTTCTGGAGGCTTCAAGTCCAAGATCAAGGTGTCATTAGGTGAGATTTCTCCCGGGGCCTCTCCTGGGCTTGCAGTCAGCAACTCCTCACTGTGTCCTTGGCTGCCCTTTCCCTGTGCACATCCCTGGTGTCTCTTCCTCTTCTTACAAGGACACCAGTCATATGACATTAAGGCCCCACCCTTATGTCCTCATTTAAGTTCAATTCCCTTTTTATTTATTTTGAAACAGAGTCTCACTCTGCCACCCTGAGTAGAGTACTATGGCATTACAGCTCACAGCAACCTGAAATTATTGGGCTCAAGCAATCCTCCGGCCTCAGCCTCCTGAGTAGCTGGGACTACAGGCACCCACCACAATGTCTGGCTAATTTTTCTAATTTTAGTAGAGGTGGGGTCTCACTCTTGCTCAAGCTGGTCTGGACTCCTGAGCCCAAGCAATCTGCCTGCATAGGGCTCCCAGAGTGCTAGAATTACAAGCAAGAGCCACCACAAGCAGTCTCAATTACCTCTTTAGAGGTCTTATTTCCAAATACAGTCACATTCGAGGTTAGGGCTTCAAAATATGAATTTTGGGCTGCGCACAGTGGCTATGGCTGTAATTCTAGCACTCTAGGAGGCTGAGACCAGTGGATTGCTTGAGTTCAGGAGTTCGAGACCAGCCAGAGCAAGAGAGACCCTGTGGCTAATAAAAATAGAAAAACTAGCCCGGTATAGTGGCTCATGCCTGTAGTCTCAGCTACTCGGGAAGCTGAAGCAAGAGGACTGCTCAAGTCCAAGAATTTAAGGTTGCTGCGCGCTATGATGCCATGGCATTCTATGGAGCGGGGCAGAGTGAGACTTTGTCTCAAAAAAAAAAAAAGAAAAGAATTTGGGAGGGGACATAATTCAGTCCTTCTGAGCTTTGATTTTGTCATCCTTGTAAAGAGAAATGAAATCAATTTGAGAAGTTTATTGGAAACTGAAGAGTAAAACTGAGCCCTCTGCCATGCCACTAATGGGCTCATTGAGCTGGACCGGATAATGAGTTATAGCAGAAGCTGCTGTGCCCCCAGGGCCAGCACCAAAGTCCTACCTTCTTTGGCCAAGGAGGTGATTAGGAGGATCAAAGGAGAAAAAACGTTTGAAAGTGCGTTGAAATTATAAAGCACTATAAAAAGCAAGCCTTTATTATTACTGCTTTTCTCATCCTTAGCAATCTCAGCTAAGACATGTGCTGATTAGTTTTGTCACTAACTGCCACCTCCTTGAGTGCTTCACTTACACCATTTGCCACTGAATTAGTAATGATTTGGCTTGGCTGTGAGCGACAGAAAACCCCAAATAACAGTTGCTTAACAAGATAGACAAATTGAAGAATAAGCAATCTGCTCTAAGAAATCTTCAGGCACCGATTCTTGTGGGCCAATGCAGGACATCTTCATTCCCAGCAGCAGGGTGCGAGAAGGGACAGTGAGGAAGAGAGAGAGGGCTGTGAGCCACTTAAACTTCGCGTTCGTCCACCCTAATGCCCAGAACTCAGTCACATGCCGCATCTGGCTGCGAGGGGGATCAGCAAATACAATGTTTATTCTGGGTGGCCATGCGCACCACTAAAATTTTTATTACTGAGAAAGATGAGAAAAACAAATATTGCTGGAAACTAGCAGTTCTCTGCTGCTAAAATTCTCCGGGCTTCAGCAGTTACATGAACCACTCAACAAGATGTCCAATGAGCCAAGAAATTTAGTAGGCAATGCTTTGATGGGTCCGGTTTCAGATTAAAAAATCCTGATCTTAATAATATGTTTCAGAATCTACAGTTCCAAGGTGAGCTGGAACAGATAAAAGCGTGCACATCACTATGAAAGCATTGCTATGACAGACTGTCAGAGGAAGTGTCGATTTGGTTCTGCAGGAAGCCTCCTAAATCACTTCCTCCCTGGAACAAATCAGTATTTTGAAATTTGTACCTGTGGGATTATAATTTGGGGGGCTGACTGAATAATGACACCAAAAGGCAATGCCATTGAAAGAAGGGCTTTATTACTTACATTTCTTGAGAGAAGCAGGAACACCATGCCACATTGGGCCACAGGAGAAGGGCCAGGTTTGGGTCAGGAGACAGAAGCAGGATGAAGGGGAAGGCTGAGGCCAGAGCTGTTACTGGAGTCCACAGTTTAGGGTGGGTAGTATAAATAAATTCTAGTGGGCTTTGGGCTATGGAGGTGGTCTGCAGTTACCTGGTCCCCAGCCTTGGAATGATAAAAGGGATGGGAATGATTGGCTTGGTGTGAGTTAGATAAGGAGGTGGTTGGGAAAATAGACCTGATCAGGACAGTTGGTTTGCATGAGAAAGTCATGGTGTCAGACAAGTTATTATCCTTAAGACTCAGCCAGTCCCAGAGTGGCAGTCTCTGGTTCTGGAAGGCCCCCCAGGATTTTAAAACATCATAAAATATAGAAAATTAGGGCAAGCTCAGTGGCTCACACCTGTAATCTGAGTACTCTGGGCAGCCAAGGTTGGTAGATTGCTTGAGCTCAGGACTGAAGAATCCAAGACCAGCCTGAGGAAGAACAAGATGCTGTCTCCACTAAAAATAGAAAAAATGAGGCTGGCTTGGTGCCTGTAGCACAGTGGTTACAGCGCCAGCCACTTATACCAGGGCTGGCAGGTTCAAACCCAGCCTGGTCCAGCTGAAACAACAATGACAACTGCAATAAAAATAACCAGGCATTGCGGCAGGTGCCTGTGGTCCCAGCTACTTGGGAGGCTGAGGTAAGGGAATCGCTTAAGTCTAGGAGTTTGGGTTGCTGTGAGCTGTGACGCCACTGTACTCTACTCAGGGTGACATAGTGAGACTCTGTCTCAAAAAGAAGAAGAAAAAAGGAGGCAAGAGAATTGCTCAAGCCCAAGAGTTTGAGGCTGCTAGGAGCTATGATATGACGGCACTCTACCCAGGATGACAGAGTGAGATTCTGTCTCAAAAAAAAAAAGATACAGAAACTTTAAAAACACAAGTGGAACTAGAACACGTGGTCCTTCTATTACCAGAAAAAGTGCTTCACTATCAACCAACAAAGGCCAGTGGCTGCTGCGTCCAAAGCACTGATTTCCAAACTCTCTTTTAGGCAGGGAGACAGCATTGTATGGCTTTAAGAAAAGTGGCTTTGGTGGCTTGGCACCTGTGGCTCAACGGGCTAAGGCGCCAGCCACATACACCTGAGCTGGTGGGTTTGAATCCAGCCCTGGCCCGCCAAACAACAATGACGGCTGCAACCAAAAAATGGCCGGGCGTTGTGGCGGGCGCCTGTAGTCCCAGCCACTTGGGAGGTGGAGGCGGGAGACTTGCTTGAGCCTAGGAATTGGAGGTTGCTGTGAGCTATGATGCCACAGCACTCTGTCCAGGGTGACAGCTTGAGGCTGTCTCAAAAAAAAATAAATAAATAAAAGTGGCTTTGGAGTCAGGCCTGAGCTTAACTGTGCTTGTAACCATGTGACTTGGGGAAAAATAAATACAGGGATACAAGAGTATCCCTTGTCTGCAATTCTTGGGCTCAGAAGTGTTTTTTAGATTTTGGATTTTTTCATATTTTATAACATTTGCATTACACAGCTTGAACATCCCTAATCTGAAACCTGAAATGCACCAATGAGCACTTCCTTTGAACATCACGTCAGTGCTTAGAAGAGTTGTGGCGTTTAGAGCATTTCAAACTTTGGGTTTGGGGGTTCACTCAACCTGTGCTATCTCTAAAGTTTGAGAACTGCTGGGATAATTAAGAGAGCTAATGTGGGGACCTTGTGCCTTGTCAGGAATCTGTGCTGTGTCAATCACATCATGTCTTCTGAGAACCTCTTGGTGAAAGTTATGCCTTGAAACAGATCAAACTTTCTTTTTTTTTTTTTTGAGACAGAGCCTCAAGCTGTCGCCCTGGGTAGAGTGCCGTAGCATCACAGCTCACAGCAACCTCCAATTCCTGGACTCAAGTGAGTCTCCTACCTCTGCCTCCCAAGTACCTGGGACTACAGGCGCCCACCACAATGCCCGGCCATTTTTTGGTTGCAGCCGTCATTGTTGTTTGGCGGGCCCAGGCTGGATTCGAACCTGCCAGCTCAGGTGTACATGGCTGGTGCCTTAGCCCATTGAGCCACAGGCGCCGAGCCCAGATCAAACTTTCTATCCACAGAGGCCTGCTTTTTTTTTTAATTAAAAGAGTCTCACTTTGTCACCCTTGGTAGAGTGCTGTGGCGTCATAGATCACAGCAACCTCAAACTCTGGGGCTCAAGCGATCCTCTTGCCTCAGCCTCCCAAGTAGCTAGGACGACAGGTGCCCATCACAATGCCTGGCTATTTTTAGAGCTCAGGCTGCTCTCGAACCTGTGAGCTCAGGCAATCCACCCGCTTTAGCCTCCCAGAGTACTAGGATTGCAGGTGTGAGCCACCGCGCCTGGCTATTTTTGTTTTTATAGACAGAGTCTTACTTAGTCACCCTTAGTCCCACCGCTGTGGCATCATAGCTCACACCAACTTCAAACTCTTGGGCTCAAGTGATTGTCCTACCTCGGCCTCCTGAGTAGCTAGGATTATAAGCACCTGCCAAAATGCCCAGCTATTGTTTAGAGATGAGGTCTCACTCTTACTCAAGCTGGTCTCAAACTCCTCAGTGCAGGCAATCCACCTGCCTCAGCCTCTCAGAGTGCTGGGATTACAGGTGTGAGCCCCTGCGTCAGGCCCAGTTTTTCTACTTTTAGTAGAGATGGGGGTCTCGATTTTACTCAGGTTGGTCTCAGTCACTAATTCCTCGGCTCAGGGGATACTCCTATCTCAGCCTCCCAGAGTGCTAGGATTACAGGTGTGAGCCGCCTGTCCTGGATACCTACTTCCATTCTAATTGAGCAACTTTACTTGACTTTAACCACTGGACTGTAGGTTGGAACTCACTATGTTGTTAGTGGACCTCGTCTATCGAGTGTATTCCCTGTGAGGTTTTTTTTTATTCTACCTCTCTTTAAACATTGTGATAAAAAGAATTCTTTGTATGGCATAAAATGTGTGATTCCCAAAATTAATCATATACTTTATTGCCATACAAAGAATTTTTGATTATCTCCTTATTTTAATCATACATATTAGTCATCGTTATTAGGGATATGGTTATTATTAGCAGCAGCACGTGTTTACACAATGATCTAGATGTGCATGAAAAATGGGTCATTGTTCATTAAGCACCTGCTCTGTGGCAGCCACTTGGCCCCAGAGATGAGGGAGTGAACGAGCAGAGGCTCCTGCTCACACAGAGTTCACATCCCAGTGAAGGAGACAGATGACAGATTCCTGGGGGCCCAAGAATGTTGGTCAGAACATCTGCACAGAGTCTGTCCGTGTAGCCTGGGCTCCCTTGAAGGACAGTGGTGGGGTTCAAAGGGCAAGCATTTTTATTGTATCTTACTGTATTGTATTTGTTGTATTTTAATAGATTTAGGAAATACAAGTTGAATTCTGTCACATGTGTATATTGTATAGCAGTGGAGTCGGGGCTTTTACTATGCTGACCAGCTGAATAAAGCATGTTGTACCTCACAGGTAATTATTATTATTATTATTTTTTTTGCAATTTTTGGCCGGGGCTGGGCTTGAACCCACCACCTCTGGCATATGGGGTCAGCGCCCTACCTCTTTGAGCCACAGACGCTGCCCTCACAGGTAATTATTCATCCCTTTTCTCTTTCACCTTCCCCCCATGTGAGTCTCCAATATCCACTACACCACACTGTGTGTCCTTGTATAGACACAAGTTTCGCTCCCACTCATAAGTGAGCACATGTAGCAAATATTTTTCTGTTCCTGAGTCTCTTTCCTTAGGATATGGTCTCTGGTTCTATCCAAGTTTCTGTAAAAGACATTATTTTGGTCCCTGGTTTGTGATCATGCAGAAAGAAAAGAAAAAAAAAGGAAGGAAAAGAAAAAAAAGACACTATTTCATTCTTTCTCCCTGTATACCATACAGTATACATACATAACATTTTCTTTACCTGCTCATCAGTTGATGGGCACTTAGGTTGATTCCATGTCCGCATTCTGCTACAATAAACATCCAAGCACAGGTGTCTTATTGGTATAATAATTTCTTTTCCTTTGGGTAGATACCCAGTAGTGGGTTTGCAGAACCAGTGCAAGCATCGAGAGAGAGAGAGAGAGAGAGAGACAGAGAGAGAAAGAGAGATAAGAGGTAGACACTGTAACCTTTTTACTACTTTGCCTCAGGAGTTACATAGCATCACTGCTGGGTGCCATTGGTCAGAGCTGTCACCACTCAGATACAAGGGGTGAGGAAACCTATGTTTCCTCTCCCTGGAAAGAGTGTCAGTCCTCCTATAGGAAGGGCAGGTGAGATGGGATAAGCATTCATTTATAGCTGTGGCTATCTTTAGAAAATAAAATTTGCCAGAGGTAATTCTCAACAAATACTTATTAGGTAAATCTGTGAGTCCTAAATCTCCAGTCTCAAAGACTCAGTCTTAAAGTTATAATCTAGCCAATGAAATAGAACACAGAATCATTGATTTCTCTTGTTAAATAGCTCCTAAGATCAACTTGTCATATGCTTCTTAGCTGTTGTTTGTTCCTCACTAGTGATAGGCAGTGGTAATCTAGCTAGGTCAGGGGGCTTAATAAGCATTTGTGTCCTCTGGGTCCTCATGTGCACACATTGGAGAGATAAATGTGTTCTAACTCTAGGTAGGTTTGAAGAGAGATGTGTCCGCTAACTCTTAACTGCTATGGGTCACCCATCTATGACACTTGATTTATTATTATTATTATTTTTTGAGACAGTCTCACTCTGTCACCCCAGCTAAGTACAGTGGTATCAGCATAGCTTGCGGCAACCTCAAACTTCTATGCTCAAGGGATCCCCCTGCCTCAGCCTCCTGCATAACTGAAACTATAGGTGTGAACTACCACGTCCAGCTAATTTTTCTTTTTCTTTTTTTTTTTTTTTTGAGACAGAGCCTCAAGCTGTCACCCTGGATAGAGTGCTGTGGCATCACAGCTCACAGCACCCTCCAATTCCTGGGCTCAAGCAAGTCTCTTGCCTCTGCCTCCCAAGTAGCTGGGACTACAGGTGCCCGCCACAATGCCTGGCCATTCTTGGTTGCAGCCGTAATTGTTGTTTGGCGGGCCCGGGCTGGATTCGAACCTGCCAGCTCAGGTGTACGTGGCTGGCACCTTAGCCCGTTGAGCCACAGGCGCTGAGCGGTAATTTTTCTATTTTTTTGTAGTGATAGGGTCTCCCTCTTGTTCAGGCTGATCTCAAACTTCTGACTTTCTAATAACTTGTGTTTCCGCTTATAAAATGTATTGATTAACCATATAGTCATGAAAAATTATACAAAAATTAGACATAAATTAAAAAGATTGCTTCATGTTCTTTCTTTCTTTCTTTCTTTTTTTTGAGACAGAGTCTTCCTATGTTGCCCTCAGTAGAGTGCCGTAGTGTCACAGCTCACAGCAACCTCTAAATCTTGGGCTTAAGTGATTCTTTTGCCTCAGTTTCCTAAGTAGCTGGGGCTACAGGTGCCCACCACAATGCCCAGCTATTTTTCTTTTTGTTGCAGTTGCCATTATTGTTTAGCTGGCCTGGGCTGGGTTCAAAACCACCAACCTCCATGTATGTAGCTGGCACTGTAACCACTGTGCTATGGGCGCCAAGCCTGCTTCATGTTCTTGCAATGTGGTATTGAAACATTGTTTAGCCAAAGGCTCACCCAAGGATTATTTAATTTTCTAAGAGACCCACTTTCATTTATCTTGCTATTTACTAACGACTAAGGTCCAGAATCTCTGAAGTTATGAGTTAACCTGTAGATTTCAAAAAGTAGCAAAGATAACTCCAAACGTTATCTTAGTTTGGAGTTATTATAGTTCTATTGCCCCTTGGGACATTAACCAGTTTTGTCTATAATTTGGAAAATTAATTCTAGGATGCCTTTCCTAACTACATAAACCTCTGGTCATTAAATTCTCCTTTGAATCAGTTTTACATCCTCCCTCATAAATCAGTTACATGTGTAATTGACATGTGTTCTTTCTATATTTGTATGACAATCATGTTCTTACCTTTTTTTTGGAGACAGAGTCTCACTTTGTCACTCTAGGCAGAGTGTCGTGGCATCAGAGCACAGCTACCTCAAACTCTTGGCCTTAAGCGATTCTCTTGCCTCAGCCTCCCAAGTAGCTGCAGGCACCTGCCACAACTCCCAGCTTTTTTTTTAGAGATGAGGTCTCGCTCTGGCTGGGGCTGGTCTCCAACTCCTGAGCTGAGGGCAATTCACTGGCCTCAGCCTCCCAGAGTTCTAGGACTACAGGCCTGAGCCACTGCATCCGGCAGGTTCTTATCTTTTTAAAAGTTATACTTTGGGCTGGGCATAATGGCTCACACCTATAATCCAAGCACTCTGGGAGGCTGAGGTGAGGATCCTTTGCATTCAGGAGTTCAAGACCAGCCTGAGCAAGAGTGAGACCCCATCGCTATGAAAAATAGAAACAAGATTACTTGGGCACAGTGGTGGGCATCTGTAGTCCCAGCTACTCCTGAGGCAGGAGGATTGCTGAAGCCCAGCCATGGCACTCTATTCAGGTGACAAAATAAGACTCCGTCTCAAAAAATATATATATATATATTTCGATAGTCCAGCTATGCACTATGAGGGAGAAAAAGTAATTAGTGTCCTAGCAATTCACTGGAAGAAGAGAGAGAGGAAGAGGTGCAGGAAGACTTTCCAGAAAATATTTTATATAGAAAGACTTTCCAGAAAGGATCTTGAGATCTTGATAGTTGTGGGGGATAGCTTCAGAAAAGGGGAGGGCCTTTGAAGGCTGGGAGGGCATTTGTACAGAAAAGGCACCTAGTAAGTGGGGAAGTAAATGGAATAAACCAGAAAGCCACAGGCCAGAGGATAATAAATAATCTTTTGACACTCGCCACATGAAAGGCTATAGATAACCTCCCAACTTCATCGGATGTAAATTATCAAGATGAAAACCAGCAGTTGTTATGTATCTAAATGATTTTCGCTTCTATTTTATTCTTCTGTTGTTTTGTTTTTTCAACATAGAGGAAGTGAGAAACACGGTTGCCTCAGTCTGCAGTTCAGTCTTTCTCGCGCCTGCACCAGTCAGCCTGGGTGGTCTTTCATGGGTTTAGTTTAGAAAGGAAATGAAATAGTGCTCTTGGTCATAAAGGTTTTATTATTTTCCTGGGCTCTGCAGAGCAGCGCAGCGGGGAAAGCCTGCGCAGTGCACAACACAAGGGGTTTGGATTACCAGCGAGGCTTGTAACATACATAAAAGAAAAGATATTGCCTGGCTTTGAAATGATTCTTTAGAACTCATGAATTTTTTATTCTGTAAATTAAAGAATGACCAAGTATTCTACTTGGAATCGGCCGAACCAATCCATTGCAGAAAGCCATGGTGTAGGAAATCTTGCCTGAAAAGGAAACCTTTATGCATCTCCTTTTTTACCCCTGTGGGCTATGCTACTGGCATCTCTACTATTGAACCCCGCTTTTTAAAAAAAATTGTGGAGAACTACATGTAACAGATCTGTGGTGGCCGTGGGTGAGTTCACATTGCTGTGTGACCGTCACCACCATCCATCTGCAGAACCCTCTTCATCTTATAAAACTGAAACTCTTATAAGAGGGACTTTACCTAACAAATGCAATCAGTATAACCTGGTTTCTTGCACCCTCAATGAATCCCCAAGAATAAGAAATAAATAAATAAATAAATAAAAACTGAAACTCTGTGCTCATCTAACTCCCTATTCCCTACTACCCCAGCCCCTGGCAACCACCATTCCAGTCAAATACATTTTGACTATTTTAGATCCCACAAGTAAGTGAAATCACGTAGTATTTGTATGTCTGTGTCTGGCTTATTTCACTTGTGTACTGTCTCCCAGGTTCATCTGTGTTGTAGCATGCATCAGAATTTCCTTTCCTCTTCTTTTTGAGACAGAGTCTCACTCTGTCACTCCGGGCAGAATGCCATGGTATCATAGCTCACAGCAACCTCAAACTCTTGGGCTCAAGACTTCCTCCTGCCTCAGCCTCTCCAGTAGCTGGAACTACAGGCATCTGCCACAGCAGCTAGTTTTTTCGATTTTTAGTAGAGATGGAGGTCTTGCTCTTGCTTAGGCTGGTCTCAAACTCCTGATCTCAAGCTTTTCTTTCTTTTTTTTTTTTGAGACAGAGCCTCAAGCTGTCACCCTGGATAGAGTGCTGTGGCATCACAGCTCACAGCAACCTCCAATTCCTGGGCTCAAGCGAGTCTCCTGCCTCCGCCTCCCAAGTAGTTGGGACTACAGGCGCCCGCCACAACGCCCGGCCATTTTTTGGTTGCAGCCGTCATTGTTGCTTGGCAGGCCCGGGCTGGATTCGAACCCGCCAGCTCAGGTGTACGTGGCTGGCGCCTTAGCCCGTTGAGCCACAGGCGCTGAACCTGATCTCAAGCTTTTCACCTGCTTAAACCTCCCATAAGAATTTCCTCCCTTTCTAAGGCTGAGTGATATTCCATAGTATGTGTATACCACATTTTCTTTATTCATTCCTACATAGAAGAAACAAAGGACACGTGGGTTTCTTCTATCCTTTGTGATTAGTACCATCATGAATACAGGTATACAAGTATTGGCACATTACTTTTTCAATGCCCCCTTTTTTTTGTTCTCAATCTGTTGTCCCAGGCTAGAATTCTGTGGTGTCTTAGCTCACAGCAACTTCAAATTCCTGGGCTTAAGTGATCCTTTTGTCTCAGCGTTGGAAGTAGCTAGGACCGCAGGTACCCACCACAACACTCAGCTCATTTTTCTAGTTAGTAGAGATAGAGGATCTTGCTTTTGTTCAGGATTGTGTCCAACTCCTCAGCTTAAGCAATCTCCCCTCCTTGGCCTCCCGAGTGTTAGGGTTATAGGCAGGAGCCACTGTGCCTTTAAATGATAATTTTTCAAAAATGATAGGGAGCCAGGGGTAGTGACACATGCTAATCCCAGCTACTGGGAGGGCTGAGGCAAGAGGATTGCTCAGGCCCCAGAGTTTGACGTTGCTATGACACCTTGGCACTCTACCCAGGGTGAGAGTGAGATTTTCTCTCAAAATAAATAAAATAAATGATAGGCCCTGCCCAAAGACTGGATATGTTCATGATTCCTCAGTCACACAAGGGACTTTTGAAAACATTTTTGTACAGTCCTGATCCTAATCAGCCTTCTACCCATTTTCATGATGTCATAGCTGTGATCAGCATCTCTATATAGTACTTCCGTTTACTTCAGATCCAATCTGTACTACTATAAATTACTGGGTAATTTGGGTGATTTAGGGGGAAGCTATTGCAGTCTGGCTGGCATTGTTTCCAATTTCCCATACCCTTGCTGGCATCAGCCTCAGTGCCTGACTACAGGAAGTGAGCAGGTTGTGAAGCCAAAACAATCAGATTATTTTCCCTGGGAATTTGAAAAAAAAAAAAAATTATCGGAAGGCAAGATCCCAGATAGAAGCTTCTCACGGGTCTCTGCCACTGTCGTTCCCAGCCCTGTCCTGGTTCCTGCTTTTAATTCTGTCAGCTGCTCAATATCACTGAAATAACCTTTTCCAGCTTACACTCATGAGTCAATTTCTATTGCTTTCTACCAAAGAACCTCAACTGATGAACTATTCAAAGCCAATGCTTGAATTTCTTCAAGAAATATAGGACTATCATAAAACTCATTTGATATAAAAATGATCTATTTTATTACAGTCCATTTCTTTTAGCACGTGCTGATAGCTATTTTTAAAGCATGACATAACCGGAAGAAGATCTGTTCCCTATTTTCCTCTGACCTCCACAATGCCTCTGACTTTGTGTCTCTCTCTCAGAGAAGGAGGAGCAGAAAGAAGAATGAAACAAGGAAACAGAAGAGATGGATGCTATGCAGTTGAATCCTTAATGGTATAAAAATGTGGAAACTTCCGACTCGGCGCCCATAGCACAGTGGTTACAGCACCAGCCACGTACACTGAGGGTGGCAGGTTCAAACCCAGCCTGGGCCTGCCAAACAACAATGATAACTACACCCCAAAAATAGCCAGTCATTGTGGCAGGCACCTGTGGTTCCCAGCTACTTGGGAGGCTGAGGCAAGAGAATCGCTTAATCCCAAGAGTTGGAGGTTGCTGTGAGCTGTGATGCCACTCTGCCAAGGGCAAAATAGTGAGAGTCTGTCTCAAAAAAAAAATGTGGGAACTTCCAAAAGGGGGGTCCGTTTTTGCTCCTGGAAACAGAGCAAAACGTTTCTAATTTAGTGCTTGATTTGCTGTCTTCAGCATCCAGCATAACCTCAAAGACAAGATCCGCTTGGGTTGGAAACTTAGTCTCATCGGAGTGAGAATAATCGTGTTTGCACTTTCCATTATTTGCTTTGTGTTTTCTTAAGTGGGGGAATTTCTCCAGAGTCAGAGCTTCTCCAAGTTCTCTAAAAAAGTCTCTCTTTTGAGCCATAGCTCTGTGAGCAATTTCTTTGAAAAGGCGCCTCTGAATGTTCTTTCTCAAAGAGCTTTAAAATGTGGTGCTGGTCTCTTTTTTTTCTGAACCACATCAAAGCGCACAGATTGTTTCCTTTCTGAGAACAAAACTCTTTAATGACAAGAAAGAACAAGAAACCGAGCAGCCAACCATCCCTATCGGGAAAGACACCAGTAACCCTAACTATGAGCACAAATATAACAATCACACCCCAGCATATGTGTTCCTGAAATGCAAGCACTTTCTTGCTCTGAATGCTCTTTGCGAACCCGTATTAATAATTAATTTTCGCAGGGCAGTCTCATTATGGCCATCAAATACGTAGCGTGAAATATTTACCAAAAACTACAAGTCGTTAGTAAAATGACAAATGGCAAAATTATAAATGTTCTCCATCTTTGATTAAGCAATAGTATTTGCAGGACTTTACCCTCCATATATATACGTGTGGGATTTTTTTTGTTTGTTCGTTTTGAGACAGAGTTTCACTATGTCACCCTCGGTAGAGTGCTGTGGCGTCATAGCTCACAGTAACCTCAAACTCCTGGGCTTAAGCTATTCACTTGCCTCAGCCCCTACAGGCGCCCACCACAACGACTGGCTGTTTTTTGTTTTTTTTTTTCTTTTTTTTCATGTCAGACGGGTAAGGTGCTGTCAAAACATTTGTGGGTGACACATCTCACATGTGCGCATGAAAACCCAAGCATTACACTTATGAAGTACAAAAGGATCGCCTGGCTGTTTTTTTGTAGTTGTTGAGTTGTCATTGTTTAGCAGGACTGGGCTGGGTTAGAGCCCCACTGCATGTGGTTGGCGCTCTAACCACTGATTTACAGGTGCCAAGCCTGTGTAGGCTTATTTTGTGTGTGTGTGTGTGTGTGTGTACATACGTGTAATCTATATGTATATAGATGTAAAGATTATTTTTTGCACCATTTTCTTTTTGAGACATAGTCTTGCTCTGTTGCCCCATGCTAGAGTGTCCTGGCATTGAGGTTGCTTACAGCAACCTCAATCTTCTGGGCTCAAGCGAGCCTCCTTCCTCAGCCTCCCAAGTAGCTGGGACTACAGATGCCTCCCACCACACCTGGCTAATTTTTCTTTTCTTTTCTTCTTTTTTATTTTTTTTTTTGAGACAGAGTCCCACTCTGTCCCCTTGGGTAGAGTGCTATGGCATCATGGCTCACAGTAACATCAAGCTCTTGGGCTCAAGCAATTCTCTTGCTTCAACTTCCCAAGTAGCTGGGACTACAGTCATGCCATGATACTTGGCTACTTTTAGAAATGGGATGTCACTGTTGCTTAGGCTGCTCTTGAACTCGTAAGCTCAAGCAATCCTCTTGTCTCAGCTTCCCTAAGTACTAGGATTACAGGCATGAGCCACCTTTCCTGGTCCTTTTTTTATTTTTTGAGACAAAGTCTCACTCAGTTACCTTGGGTAGAGTACCATGGTATCATAACTCACAACAACCTCAAACTCTTGGGCCTAAGCAATCCTTTTGCCTCAGCCTCCCAAGTAGCTGGGACTACAGGTATGCACCACCACACCCAGCTAAGTTTTCTTTCTTTTTTTTCTTTTTCTGTAGAGAAAGAGTCTCACTTTCTTGCCCCTCGGTAGAGTGCCGTGGTGTCACACAGCTCACAGCAACCTCCAACTCATGGACTTAGGTGATTCTCTTGCCTCAGCCTCCTGAGTAGCTGGGACTACAAGCGCCTGCCACAACGCCCAACTATTTTTCTATTTTGCAGTTCTGTTGAGGCTGGGTTTGAACCCGCCACCTTCGGTATATGGGGTCGGCGCCCTACTAGCTGAACCACAGGCACTGTCCCCTTGTGTTTTTTTTTTTTTGTTTTTTGTTTTGTTTTTTCTGAGAGAGCTTCAAGCTGTCACCCTGGGTAGAGTACCGTGGCATCACAGCTCATAGCAACCTCCAACTCCTGGGCTTAAGCAATTCTCCTTCCTCTGCCTCCCAAGTAGCTGGGACTACAGGCACCTGCCACAACGCCTGGCTATCTTTTGGTTGCAGCCGTCATTGTTGTTTGGTGGGCCTGGGCTGGATTTGAACCCACCAGCTCAGGTGTATGTGGCTGGCACCTTAGCTGCTTAAGCCACAGGCTCCAAGCCAAGTTATCTATTTTTAGGAGAAACAGGCTCTTGCTCTTGCTCAGGTTGGTCTTGAACTCCTGAGCTCAAGCCATTTGCCAGCCTTGGCCTCTCAGAGTGCTAGGATCACAGGCAAGAGCTATTGCGCTGGGCCAAGTTAGCATCTGTTATACTTTAATTTGCTTTAAAAAGGGAAAAAATGAATTATTTTTAGATACTAAGACTGTCTCTAGAAGGATTCCCAAGAAAGTAGTGTCCATGGTATGTTAACATGGGAAATGGGTGTAACTTTTCATCTGTGTCCCTTTTCAATCATTCAAACTTTATATTTTGTGACTGTGTTATCTATTCACAAATATATAAGCTGAATCAAATTTTAGAAATAATCCTCACAGGCTGCAGGGTTTGGTGGTTCATGCCTATAATTCTAGCACTCTGGGAGGCTGAGGCAGGTGGATTGCCTGAGCTCAGGAGTTCAAGACCAGCCTGAGCAAAATCGAGATCCCTGTCTCTACTAAAAATAGAAAATCTGAGGCAAGGGGATCCTTTGAGCCCGAGAGTTGGAGGCTGCTGTGAGCTATGATGTGATAGCACTCAGGGTGACAGCTTGAGTCTATGTCTCAAATAAAAAAAAAAAAAAGGAAGAGGAAGAAAAAATCCTCACAAATACTACTTTGAAAGGAATAGGTGAAAAGTATTAGGAATACTGATCTTCTTTTCTCTTTTTCTTCCCACCCTCAAAGGCTAATGTAGTTTGAGAGAAAAATGCATGAGGGAAGCGACTGTAAAAAGGATCAAAATACCAGTTTTTAGGCAGGCCTTTCCTTTCTGTGCAGTCTAAACATGGAGCTATGACATTCTGACTGCGGGGGAGTTACAGAGGCAAGAGTTCATATCACTTATTAAAAGTAAACGATGTCTATGCTGGGCACGGTGGCTCACACCTGTAATCTGAGCACTCTGAGAAATGGAGGCAGGAGGATTGCTGGAGGCCAGGAGTTTGAGACCAGCCTGGGAAAATAGTGAGACGCACTTCCCACTACAAAAATTAAAGAAGAAAATAATTAGCTGGGTGTGGTGGCATCTACCTGTAGTGCTAGGTGCTCAGGAGTCTGAGGCAGGATTGCTTGAACCCAGGAGTTTCAGGTAACAGTGAAATATGAATTTGCCA
>CAUYRH010049487.1:0-42057 GCA_963574655.1 Perodicticus potto | reverse complement strand
ATTAGTGGGATCACACCTACGGTGCATCTTAGTAGGGTACTGGTGAAACTTATTAAATGTAGAGTATCAATGTCTTTATATAGTGATTAAGAAAATGCTATGAGGGCTATCTCTCACAGTACGATCAAAATGTTTCTGATTCTATATGAAGCACCTTCTGCCCTATGATTGCACCAATGTACACAATTATGATTTAATAAAATTATTAAAAAAAATTATTATTCAAATAATGTACTTTGGTCAAAATTAAATCCAATTTATGAAAGAATTAGTCACTATTTTCTTTTCTTTTTTTTTCCTTTCCCTCACCCCTCCCTCCTTTTCTCTCTGTCTGCTTTTCCCTTCCCCCATCCTCCCCACCATGTCATTAATTGTCCTCATATCAAAGTTGAATACATAGGATTCATGCTTCTCCATTCCTGTGATGCTTCACTAAGAATAATGTGTTCCACTTCCATTCAGTTTAATACAAATGCTGCAAAATCTCCATTTCTTTTTAATGGCTGAATAGTATTCCATGGTATACATATACCACAGCTTGCCAATCCATTTCTGGGTTGAGGGACATTTAGGCTGTTTCCACATTTTGGCAATTATAAATTGAGCTGCGATAATCAGTCTAGTACAAGTGTCTTTATAATAAACGTTTTTTTTTTTTTTTTACCTCCTGGATAGATGCCCAGTAATGGGATTGCAGGATCAAACAGGAGGTCTAGGTTGAGTTCTTTGAGGTTTCTCCAAACTTCCTTCCAGAAAGTTTGTATTGGTTTGCAGTCCCACCAGCAGTGTAAAAGTGTTGCTTTCTTGCCACATCCGTGCCAGCATCTGCAGTTTTGAGACTTTTGTAATATAGGCCATTCTTGCTGGGGTTAGATGATATCTCAGGGTCAACATTTGACCTCTTTAAAAGTCATGCTTTGAATCCTTTCTCTGACATATTGGAATTTTTATTTTGGTTAGGATCTATTGCTGAAGAGCTTGTGTGATTCTTTAGGAGTGTTGTAAAACATTCTTTATCTTCATACTTCCTGAATTGTTACACTAGTCCCTTCTCTTCTAGAGAAACTGTCACTTTTTAGGTTTGAATTTATTTGTTTGGATTGGAATCTGCTCCCTACCCCGCAGATGTGACTGTAATATATTTTGATTAGAGACATTTAGTTTCACTTTGGGGCGCTAATAGAAAGCCAAGGCTCTGTGTGAATTTCTTGGTTATAGATAGCCTTAGTGTGGGGGTTTTCTCAACTGCTGGTTGTATTATTGGTATGTTATTGGTATTATTGGTATGTGAGTATGTGCTCTGCTTCCTTTGAAGACCAAGAGACAGATGTTTCTAGGAGCTTACCTTGTTCTGAAGTACTGAGCACTTGTGTCAGTGGATTTTGTATTGGGTTGTGAAGTTTGACCTCGAGGCAAGTGGGTGACACTTTCAGGTATGAATTGACTGTGGCAGTAGGAGTAAAATATAAATATATGTTTGGTTGTTTTTTTATTGGAAGAAGCACTCTGATGCCCCAGACCATCTGGTCTTTGGAGTGCATAGTGACCTGGGTTGCATTTTCAGACTCAGATGGGAGAGAAGCTGGCAGAACTAGACCAGGCTGGCTCGCACTTGCGTTCCACAGTATGGGCACAAACACCAGTGCTTTTGGTCCTTCATTGTGGGGGAGTGGAATAGACTCTGTGAGCTTCCTTTGGTTATAAATAAGTTCAGTGTGGTGGCTTCTGAAAATGCCAACTCTAGTAGTTACATACTAGATGGGTGAGTGAACTCAAGGCTTCCTGAATAGCCACGGTAGTGTGGACTGTGGTGGCAGCTGAGCTCGGGCAAATCTTTTCTTCTTCCCTAGTGCTATGCAATTGTGCCAGCAGATGTAACGGGTGTGCATGTTGATGTCCTGGCCAGTAGGTTATGCTGTACCAAGAGAGCCAGCTGTGGTGGTGGCTGTGGGATTTGTGCTTCACTTTGATGTCCCAGGTGATGAGCAGGCTGTGAAAATCCCAGTTCCTTGTCTGATGCTCTGCCACTGAGGCAGGTGGTAAACGGCAAAAGGGTTGGTGTTGGCTCAGGCAAGCCTGCATTCAGGCTGCCAATGTTAGGACTGCAAGTGGCAGTCCAGTGGATGTTGAGGCACAGTTCCTAGGCCATGGGTTTGATGTTCCAGGGAGAAGCAGAACCAGAGATCCCTCACATGGGGAAAGGAACAGCAGGCAGGAGTGGAACCAAGTCAATTCCCACGCTCTTGACCCAGTGGCTCTCCTTCCCCTAGCCTGCCATTGGCAGCAAGTCAAAACCACCGGCTGAACCCCAAACAGTCTGTGAACATCATGAAATTGCCCCAAGCCATAAGACTCTCTAGCCCAGACAGAAACCACAGCTTCCAAGCCACACCCCTCTTCAATCCAGGTTGCCAAAAGAGGGGGTGCGTTCAACTCCTATTCCCGTGACAGGCACTCACTCCCTGCTCACCTCTGAGTTCTATCTGTGGAACAGGGATTGTTTCTGGTCCAGATTAGATGGCAAAACTCAGTTGGAAATTTCTCCCAATATGAGTTGGCTGGCAGATTTCCGTGAGATCCTCTGTGATTTAGGATGGGAAATGTCTTCCTTCTGTCCACATTGGTGTCTGAGAGTGATGCAAAGTACTCCTGACGCTGTTCCTTCCCACAGACCCCCCACTGCTCACCAAGTCAGATCCAGCATCGGGCAGAATCAAGGGGCTCCCCCCAGCCCTGGGTCTCCCAGCTCCCACAGGGGAATGGGTATCCCAGAGACAAACTGTGTTTTCCACAGGCCCCTTAGTGTCGCTGCTGACCTCCACTCCTCTCCAAGCATCTGAACTCCCAGGGACTTTTTCTACTGTGCTTCTTGTCTGATAAAATGTCACATTGTGAATCTTTATATCCTATTTTGCCTTTTCCAAGTGAGTAAGGTACGCTGACAAAGCCTTCCATCCACAAATTTTGAAGGGACAAAAACAAGCACCAATTGCCTTAGTAGAATTAATGACAGGTATGTGTGGCGTATGTGTTCAAGGTTTTTTTGGTTTATTTTGTCTTGTCTGCTCTCCCGAGGTGCAGCTGTTTAGTTCCTCAGGGCAGAGAAAACATCTCCAACAGCATCTCTCGGGAAGTGACACAATCCCAATGGAAAAATAGGTATGTTCAGGCAGAAATACAAAAGATTTTATGTGTAAAATGTACCATAAAAGTAGCAGAGAATTATGGGTCCTGAGACTATCTTGTCTCACAAATAATTATTTAAAAGAATAGGTGTGTGTTTGGAACGTCTATAATTTCTCCAGGTGTGTAATTATTACTGTAAGCCATTTGTTTCTCTGTTATAAATGGTAAAGACAACCTTTAAAAAATGTCGGAAGAGAAACTTCATGTCACAATAATTTGAGGAGACAGGTGGGGGAAGTTGGGGGAAGGGTTCCCTCACACACCCACTCAGTGTCCGTGGGGAAGGGAGGTGGCTTGTATTTACCAGGGGCCTGAGATCTGCTCCTCAGATGGGGAAGGGTCTACCCTGGGCTCAGAAGGGACCTGGGGTTCGGCAGGCCTCCAGATCTGGAACTTGTACACATGACACCATCCTCAGCAAAGAAGGAGAACATTCAAATGTACAGTGGGATTTCTAATAACCGGTTTCTTTTGTGGACATGGGAGTAATGAAAAAAATTCTGAATATTTTATTAATTTGTATTAGGAAGGAAAGTCTACCTACATGTCCTATTATATGTATTATAATTTTTTTGTTAGAATCAGTCCACCATAATGTTGAAGTAAGTATTTAATAAATGATTGACATATTTTAGGAACTTTTTTTAACCATGTGTCTTCTAATTTTATAGTCAAGCTCATGCTTATGGACTAATTTGTCAAGTATCTTAGTACATTTCATGCTGTGCACAGCATAATCTGAAACTGGGTAATTCACAATGAGCAGAAACGTATTGGCTTTCAGTTCTCAAACCTGAGAAGTCCATCGTCAAGCTGCTAGGAGACTTGGTGTCTGGTGAAGGCCTGGTTCCGCTCCAAACATGGCATCTTGAATGATGGATTCTCTGGAGGAAAGGTACACTGTTCCAAATATGGTAAAAAAGCAGAAGAGCTGAGAGACCACCCATGCCCCAGAGCTCTTGTAAACTGACCCATGAGGATTGAGTTCTTATGTTCTAAATCACTCCCTAAAGGCCCCAACTCCCAATACTGTCACATGGCAAATAAATTTCAACATGAGTTTAGAAGGAACAAACATTCAAACCATAGCATCAAGTTATGTTATGTTCAAAGTAATTTTTTTTCATCTTTTTAATACCTACCAGCTTAGAACTCATTAGTAGGATTATTATAGGAATTAGAAAGAGTATAACTTTGAACTAAGTGTCTTAGAAAAGAAATAGGAAATTGCCTCTTTGGAGTTTCAGTTATCTTGAGAAACCTTATTAGATGGAAAGGCCTCCTTTCTTGGCATCTGCAACTTTCTGCCCATGTGACCACTTCTCAGTAATCTGTTTCAAGGAGATGACAGTCACCTACTAAATGCTTATGCTGTCTTGAGAATATATTGTCTTCCTTGGCTGATCCTTTGAATCTGTTTAGATTTTTGTTTGGATGGCAGTTGCAAATAGCTAAATGACAAGAGATAACTTTTTTATAAGTTATGCAGACATTGCAAAGTTCATATTTCTGAATCAACATTTATATATCCCTTTAGGCCTGTTTACCTATCTCTCTACGGTCTACGCATCTACCTATGTCCATATCTGTCTGTCTGTCATCTGTCAAGTCTTTTTCTTCTCTTTCTCTATGGTTAATGCAGGCAGCCCCCAGGTTATGAACAAGCTGGGTTCTCCAGTTTTGTTCTTATGTTTAATTTGTATGTAAGCTGGAGCAGGTACATTTACTTATTACCTTCTGATAAATTCTGTTCAGAAGTGCAAGTAGGATGTCAGTTGGATGCTTGTAACGCAAGGACTGACTGTAATGGTCTCTGTTAGTAAGTGTGAGTTGTATGTAAATTCGACGAAACTTGGGCACCGCTTGCACAGATGTCTAAAAGCCATTCTCTGTTAAATGGGTTATTCCTCTAATTTTCACAACAGCTTTCCTCTCTGCTTTCAGCTTGAACTAACTATAACTCATCCTTCAGATTGCTCCTGAAGTGACCTTTTTCAACATCCAAATCTGTCCATATTAGGTATTTTAAAATCCTTCATTGACTCTCTGTAGCTTTCAGGACAACACTGAAATGCTATTGCTTAACTACGGGTATCATTTGTTATTTGTATGTAAGTAACTACATTTATACTTCATTTTTTGGATACTCCAAAAATTCCACTCTCTTCTCTTTCATTAATAGTATCATTAATTTTCCAAAATTCAGTACTAGTTTTCCATGGTCACCTATTTAGACTTAGAAGTGCTTCCTCAGAACAGCTTATAGAAAACTTTGCTATCTAATAAAATAATTACCACAGTTTATTATACATAAATATTAATTTTTCTTTTTCTTAAATCAAGCCTTAACAACTTTGAAGACAGTGATTTTTCTTTATTTGATATTGCATTCCAGGAAAATAACATAATACCTTGTATATAACTGATGCCAAATAAACTTGTGTTGTGAGCATGGATGAGTGAATTAATGTTTGAATGACACATATTTAACATATATGAAAATCGTCAACTTACAATTCAGTAATATAGATATTGAGAGTATAGAGCAATCTATAGAGTATTAAGAGTATAAATGAAGAAGAGTTGACCAATCAAAACAAACTGTTTAACAAATGTGACCACATGTGGTAAGTGATAAAGACTATTTTAAAATGCCACATTTAATAGTATAATAAAAATGCATGGGATTATAAAATTTAATGTATACATTCTTATTTTAATTTCATAAATGCTAACTTTTTAAAATTTCAAGTTCATATAAGGGTATGTGTGATTAGATTACGTTATTTGTGTTTGTTAGGGAAAGTTCAAGTTGTGTTTGAGTCCTTCACCTGGGAAGTGTGCCATAAACCCCTACATAGCATCCATTAGGTGGGAGCTTACTAAGCTCCTTTCCCTCTTCATCCCTCCCCCATCTTGAATTTAACTGTGTTTTTCCTCTTATGTGGGCCCACAGATAAGACACAGATAAAACACCAATTGTGTTTTTTGGGGGTTTTTTGGTGAGACAGAGTCTCACTTTGTCACCCTCAGTAGAGTGCTGTGGCATCACAGCTCACCGCAACCTCCGGCTCGTGGGCTTAGGCAATTCTCTTGCCTCAGCTTCCTGAGTAGCTGGGACTACAGGCACCTGCCACAACGCCTGGCTATTTTTTTTGTTGCAATTTCGGCCAGGGCCGGTTCAAACCTGCCACCCTCAGTATATGGGGCCGGCACCCTACTCACTGAGCCACAGGCACTGCCCAAGTCTCTATCTTTCTTATGGCCAAACAGTATTCCATTGTATATGTATACCACAGTTTACTAATCCATTCATAAGTTGATGAGCACTTGAGTTGTTTCCACATTTTTGTGATTGGAAATTGAGCTGCCATAAATATTCAAGGGCAAAGGTTTAAATCTAAGACATGGATGATAAAAACTCTAGAAGAAAAAATAAGAAAAATATAAGATTGTTTGGGAAAGATTGGGGAAAGATTTTGGCATTTGTAGCAAAAAATAAAGAAAGAAAGAAATGGGACCTGATCAAGCTTAACAGCTTCTGCACAGATAAGGACACAATAAACGAAGCAAATAGACAACTTTTGGAATGGGAGAAGACATTCACCTATTTTGAATCTGACATAGGGCTAATGACAAGAATCTATAGAGAACTCAAGCAAACCAACAAGAAAAGTGCAAACAACCTCATTAATTACTTAACAAGAGAAATGTATAGAACCTTCTCCTAAGAAGACAGAATGGCCAACAAACACAGGCAAAAATTCTCATCATTCCTAACCATCAGAGAAATGCCAATCAAAACCACCTTAAGTTACCCCAGTGAGAATAGCTCACATCACGAAGTCCCAAAGCTGCAGACGCTGTCATGGTGTAGAGAGAAGTCCTCACTTTAGGCTGTTGGTGGGGTTGCAAAGTAATACAGTGTTTTTGGAAAGAAGTACGGAAAATCCCCAAAGTACTTAAAGTAGACCTTTCATTAGAACCTAAAATCCCATTATTAGGTATCTATCCTCCCCCCCAAAAAAAGTCATTTTACCATGAGGACAAATACCAACTTTTTAAAAAGGGATTTGATAGAGTTGTTTTTATAAGTTTCCTTTAAGTTTGTTTCTTCTTTTAGATCTGTTAATTGATTCAACAAGTTTTGCAAATCAAAAAACAGCCAATGAGAAGTTAATTTGTCAATTGCCTCTTAATTATAGTGATTTGAAGAAGTCTGTAAGGTGACCCTGAGGGCACCTGGAAACACAGATTTTTCTTTACTCTATGGCTGCGGTTTTGTTAATGTAGCTTGTGGTTATTTTTGTTAATTAGGAAGAATAGTTTACATAAACAACATGCTTTCTTAATAAAATATTTCCTGTAACTCCAAAGGCAAGAATTAAAAGCTTTTGTTTTTTTACAGTTCTGTGTATGATAATTACGTTCTTGGTAATAGTGTTCTAAAATTCCAGAGTAGGGTCAAAAGAATTTTGCCTTCAGTCAAGTCTGCACATAAAATAGGAAACTCTGATGTCTTATTTTCAAATGAGATCCAGAGGATATGCTTTGTGTTTATATTTATGCATTTATATGTAAAGATCACAGGAATATTTATGTGTTTAATGACAACGTATTCAACTTTTTTTTTCCTTTGTGTTATTATACCCTGCTTCTGTCAGTGTTCACAAAAGATTTCTCTATATTTTTTGTTTCCCACATAAGTTTATTTAATATGCGTAGTAAATATATATATGTATATGCTATCATTTATTACATACAACTTCCATTCTTCCCATTTGAACTGCCGTAAAGTACCAGAAATTAAAGTCTATTCATTTAAAAACGTCTCCCTCCAATAGGACGTATTAAAATCTATGTTTACATATTTCATAGCAACACTCATGCAAACCCCTTCAAATTTAAATATGTCAAAGTTATAATTATAGTAAAGTGAAAGCAAACGCAAGAACGGCTCTGAGAGGCTTATCCTTTTAAACTGCAAATTTAGCTGTTTTACATAGGCAGGTTTAATTTCAAAGATTTTCACAGTGTAGGAACTAATTAATTAGTTAATAATGCATGAAGCCAGAAGAGCATTATCAGTGCTGTATTCCAGATGGAAAACCAGAACAAATGGAGAAACTTACATTTAATTTGACCCTTTTAAACATTAAAAGTTTTAGCTTTTCTGTTGTCTTATTGTATTTTCATCAGGTTGTTCCTCATGTCTTTGGTTGCCCCTGGTTCCACCCCCGTAAGACTTTAGAATTTTTAGATTCCTGGTGTAGAAAAGGGAGGTAACACCAGTCTGACAATGACAAATCATTTAATGGGCATGATAAAGTTAATTTTAAAAACTGAAGTGATTCTTCACTATGATATTAGCACATTAGCTTGAATGGGCTGCTAAGCCCACTTGCTAAATGGCCTCTTTTATTGTACAAGGGGAAGCCTAGTGGTCAGAGGGAGTTAATGCCCCGAACCTTGCAACAATACCACCTGCCTATATACATAGTAAAATTACCATGGATTCTGAGCTCCTCCTTCCAGGTTATATTTATTATTGAAAGTGTCATCTAAAACTAAACAACAATGTGATTTTAATCAGGAAGTGCATGTTTTTCTTTGGCATCTCTTATTATCAAGGCATGATGCTGACTTGACAGTTGAAAATTTCCTTAAAGCAATCACTGTCTGCCACTTTGTGTTTTTATGATTCTCTTGTATAATCCCTCAAAATCTACAAATATGTGTTAACTAATTAATTTTTCCTTTGGTTTAGGACAAAATTCAAGCCTCTTCAGTTCTGTTTCATTTACCAGTAACAAATAAGGCAATATATTTCAACGTAAGTCTCAATTACAATTGTTTGTATTAAGGGATATTCATTTTCTGAAATATTTAAAATGGAGAAAGGACAAACTTCCATCCTTAGGAATGGAAGGTGACATTGTGAGTCCTTAAAAGTCTCATCCCAGGCTTGGCACCTGTAGCACAGTGGTTATGGCACCAGCCACATACACTTCTGAAGTTGGTGGGTTTGAACCAACCCCGGGCCAGTTAAGAAAACAACAATGACAACTGTAACAAAAAATAGCTGGGCATTGTGGCAGGCACCTGTAGTCCCAGCTACCTGGGAGGCTGAGGCAGGAGAATCGCTTAAGCCCAAGAGTTGGAGGTTGCTGTGAGCTGTGATGCCACAGCACTCTACTAAGGGCGACATAGTGGGATTCTGTCTTAAAAAAACAAAACAAAACCAAAAAACAAAAAATCGCATCCCAAATAAATAGAAACAGAAAAATAACCATAGATATTCTTTTTTCTTAAAGGTTCCTATGTTTTGTCCTGTTAGTTGGATTATGAGAATTACAAAAGCATACTTTGTCAAAGGCAGCCTATAAAATCCTAGGTTCTTCACATTTTCCTTTACCAATAAACTAGGATTTATAAGAAGATCAGTATATGTCTCAACTTCAGGAATTAAATTAAAATTCAGGAATAATTGAAATAACCTAAATTCCAAGTAGCTTTCTTATGACAGTGCAAAAATAATAAAAAAAAGAATTTGATATCTAACTTAATGAAATCAGTAAATAATCCATTTCACTTTTGGAAGTTTCCTTTAATTGAATATACTTACTTCTTCATTTACTAATTATTTATGTAGTTGTCGTACAAGCTGCTGAAAATGCAAGTGTGAGCATCATCGGCCAAGTTTCTCCCTTCACAGAGATTCCAATTAAGTGTGGGAATCAATAATAAAAACAATAATTATAATACCACATAATAGGTGCTGCAGAATACCAGAGAGTTCACAGGAACAAAAATAAAAGGAAATAAACCAGGTATTTTTTGTTTTATTTTGTTTTTGTTTTGTGAGAGGGATGGCTGTGAAGTATTACTCCAATAATATGAGATATAAACTATGATTTGAGGAATGACTAAAGTGGTGACTTCTCTAGTAGGAAAAAGAAAATAGATCAGAAAGATCTTTGAATGGGCTATTGGCCAAAAAGGAAGCAACTCACATTCAATGAAGAGTTAAGATGAGTATGATTGGGATGAATGGTGAGAGATGGAGTAATGTGAAATGGACATTTACATTTTAATTATTAAATTATCTTTCTTGTTTTTTTCATAGTTATTTTGTGGTGATGGCAGAATTATTGTGTGTATTGATTGTAACTCAATGTGACTCCTACTTACTCTAGGACTCAGCCAGAATCTTAAGGCAGCAAGACTGAAGATTGGGTATGGAAACTCAGGGGAAACACTAGGTTAATCTCAGCCAGACCTTGAAGACACCCTTCATTAGAACCATAAAGCACATTGCACTGCAACTAGGCCTTTCTTCCACCTCTTCCTGTCTTCTCTGAGTCGCTTTCTATCTCTTTGTTCATTTAATACTTCTACATTAGGTGGACTTTTCAAAGTATTATCAGAAACAATCTATTGTTTTTCCCCAACCACCTAATTTACTATCATTTTTTCCCCAACCACCTAATTTACTATCATTCTTGATGTCCTTTGCAAATTTTAACTTCCTTCAACTAATGTTTCATTTCGAAAGTGGACACCTTTGTTTTCAGATGGTTTCCCCATGTCTAAGTGCAAATATTTCATTTCTAATGTTACCTCCCAGTACTTTACTGACAGCTTCTCTCAGGAACAACAAACTGCAATCTTTGGGGATAAAAATTGTAAACTAATACAGTGAAAGCAACAGCAAAAGTATTTTTTGTACATTCAGCACTTGGCACTTGTAACATTTTCAAGCAAAGTTTATGAAAGAAAGGGAACACAATTTGGCTGTAGTTCTTAAAGACAGGCTTGTCTTTTTCTATTTTGTGTGCTCTATAGTTGTTTTCCTTCAGAACTAGGGGAATATAATTTAGCAAAAGCAGCAGTTTATATCAGTAGTTTCAAAAATAAACTAAAGCTAGATTTTCTTCTTTAACCAACATTATAATCAAATTTTAGCAAGTGCAAATGACATACTTCCTGAGTTGGGTCCTCTCATATGCAGCTCAAAGCATAGAACCGTACACTTAACTCTACTTTAATAGATTTTTGATATTGGAAAAATTGAAATGCATCAAAATTTTTTTCACCACATTAACAAGTAGGTTAGTTGCCAAAATCAAATGAAGCTAAAGATGAAGCGTGATTTTATTTTATTCCCTGGGTTAAAGACTACTTGTCTATATGTGCTATTAATGCAAGAATGTACATTTGAAGGTGCTACCACTTTATTTCTCATATCATCCTCAGTTAAGGGAAGAAAAAAATTATGATTTCTTCAGAAGTCTATAACCTACAGGTGAATAAATATAGTAAAAATACAAGGCCCTAGTATTTATTGGGTCAGTTGGTTTTTCTTCTCTTAAAAAATATTCGACTGTAAAATCTGCATAGAAAAAATCACTCTTTACTTTTCATAGACATATTTGTGAAATAAAAATCAAAGTCTATGCAAAAACATAACTATCTTAATCTTGACAATTATATAAGGAATGAAAAAGAGAAAAATATTATCTGTGTTTGAAAAATATATTGTAATTTCCATTCCTCTCTCTTACATGCAAAAAAATCTAATAAGAATACTTATTATCATATCTAGGTTTAATTCATCAAGACACCCAATATAACAGCTTACATAGATTTGAGTAGTTGCTGCCAACTTAGCCATTTATTCATCACGTTTCTTTTTCTTTTTCTTTTCATTGTTTTGAGTTGGCCATGTGATCAGGAGGATTAGTACCCTGATTTTTCTTGCAAATTCACCACTCCTTCATTCTACATCTATGCAGTGGAAGTGACCTTGAAGTTACCAAACAGCTTTAAGTAATCAAACTACAATAGGCATGTGTCCAAAGCCAGGTAAATGAAAATCTAAAACTTGGATTGGAAACCACTGGAAAAGAGGCATTCTCTTTCCTCTTTTGATGCTCCGCTGTGAGACTATATACCTAAATCTGTTTGAGGCTTCTAGAATAGAAGAACATGACTAAGAACCAAGCAAACAGATGGAAAGACATTGTTTCTTGGTCCTATTCCTTAGGATTTTGATTTAACTTACACTTTTCCATTTGTCTGGTTTTACTTAAGGTAAGTGGAGTAGACTTTTTTCGTTACTTGTAACTAAAAGAGCTTTAATTAATACACTGGGGTCATTCTCATGAAGAAGACCATAAAATCTCCAGAAAAGAAGGATTTCTGGCAAATCTGTTGAAAAATAGAAGCAGAGAGTAGAATGATAGCAGCCAAGGACTGGTGGGGGAGGGAAATGAGATGCTAACTAGAAGGCACAAAATTTCAGTTACTTTAACTAAAAGTTAAATAATTCTTAGTTATCAATCATACCTCAGTAAAGCTGAAAAGAAAAAGTCAGATCATTGGGTGCTTACTTTTTCCTTAGCAAGTCCTTCTCTACCACTGGCATCTTCCCTCTAGGACAGGTAAGAGAGTGGAGGAAAGAAACCAAATGACAAGAACTTGGTGAATACTCAGCTGGGCCTCCACACAACTACCACGCTCGCCAACCATGTTAGTGGTACCTCCCTTCATCCCTATTCCTCCTTTCTCATTCCCTTTCTCTTCCCATTCCCAGCAAAACACCCATCCCTTTAAGATGATTGACAATAAAATCTCTTTTTCCAGCTATCAGTTTTAGTGCTCTGAATATACCAAAGCTGGGTCCCTTATTGGAGGGGATCAGTGACTCACCTAGACTCCTAATTAGCCCAGGAACATACTTCCACTGTTATCTATTTTCTTTGTCTCTCCGGGACCAACAATCACAATAATGATTATTTAATCACTTTTTCTGTCAAGCACTGCGGAGTACAGCACACTCTACGGTCAGTTGAGTGGCTTAGCTATCTCAGCACTAGAACATGGAATGATTTTTGATACACAACTTCACCTTTATGAATTATTGTCTGAAAGCTCCAAATTTGGGACATGTGCTCACGAATATAAGTTCATCATTGAAAATGAGATTTAACAGTGTCCACATATGATCCATCTTTATAATCAGATACACAGAATAGTTGGTGAAATAAAAATATAGGATAACAATAATGCTGTTTTATGCACATACACAGGAACCAAGAGTCAAATTCCTCCAGCAGAACCACACATTCAAAACTCTGATGCCTTTGAATACTTGTGGAGTTCAGGCCATGTGCTAGGCCTGAGAATGCATTTTAAAAAGATAATTTTCCCCACTTAATTTAGGCTATCAAACTGATTTTAAATTTGATATCACATTGTTTTGGGCCAGAAAATACATTGATAATCCATAAAAAAAAATGAAATTTAAATTTTAAAGAGGTCCAAAGGAAAACTGAATGTGTTTCTTAGAAGAGACTTATACCCCTATTTTGGAAGAATAATTAGTATTGTTAGAAATGAAACTTTCCCAATAAAAGATTAATTTTTCCTATGTGACAGCACTTGAAAACTCCTCCTGACTTTCATTAAATAGATTCACAATGAATTAGAAGGAATCACAAATGGAGTATCCTCAAAGAGGAGAGTTTATATTGATTTTTTTTTAAATAATGCAATAAATAATCTAAGATCACAAATGCAATTGGATTGATAATATTAGATATTCAATCCTAATGATTACTTTAATCCACCCTGAGCAGTTCACTTTCTTCAAATGTCATTCTCCATATTTTATGACACAAAAGTAAACATATTTAAAAGAAATTTTAAGGATTTTAAAGAAATATACTGCTAAAAAACTGAGGATAAAAAAGCTGAGTCAGACTACCATTGAAACACCTGGAAAATACATAAAATCTATTGAGAGACATTGGTTAATCTCTAGAACAATGTTCATAGGATGTGCACATAAGTATAGATTGGCATAAGATACTAGAGGGCCTTTAATTACATAATTTAAGGTGATCTTCTAGAATTAATATCCATTGTCAAAGAAAAGAAACTTCTGACTTAAAGCACAGATGTTTTACTCTTCAGCATATGACATTTTACAAAGAAAAACAAGATGAATATCCAGGCAAGTACACAAAGTGGATTGAGTAATATAAGTCAAAATAAATGAAGTATGTGAATAATTTATATTTTCTCATGACGTATTCTGCAATGTTATCCAATTTCCACAGCATAAAGATTGCATGTAAATATTTGGAATCTCATAAAATACGATATGAGTCTACTGACAGATCAGCCATATTCTGAGTTCTAGAACATCTCTCCAATTTTGGATAATGAAAAACTAGACATTAATGTCTACTACATTATGACTTACTTCCTTCTCACAGCCCGTGATTTTCTCCTGTGTTATGGATTTTCTATATGACAAAAAAATGAAAAAGGACCTCTCAAGAGCCTTGAAATCTCTCTAGCCTACTCAGATTTAAATTTTGTGTGTTGCTTCTGTGGATAAAAATGGGCAAAGTTGCATTCATTTTGGAATAAGAAATGAACTTAGAAATAATCCAGTTCAGGGATTGCATTTCATACATGAATAAATTAGGCATTAGATGATTCCACTACAGAAGTTATTAGAAGCATTATGATTTTACTTCCCCTGTGGATGATTAAGGGAGTTTGCAATGAATGGAGTCTAGTCCCTTTTCAGCACTCTAGAAATCCAAGTTCCTCCTAGAGTAATTTTTGACTCTATTTAGCATGGGGTTTTATGACATACTGAAGGGATATGATATATGACATGATATATTCCACCGCTCCGACCATTGTCAGGCAGCAGGCACATTGGATAACTACTCTCAACAGACTTGGCGATGTGTCTGGATGATATTTGGTTTCTAACTAAAAACAGCCCAGTACTCTAATTGTAGTTATTCCAAGAAATGCATTGTAAATGACAAGATGATATCAAACCTTCATAACACAAAGTCATGAAATTTATTGATCCATCTCAAAAACTGCTGGAGTTTTCATATATCAGGGCTTTTAAGTAGTAGTGTACTCTCTATATATCATACACCTTAAGGTTTTATTAAAAATTCAATGAAATATTTATATCTCAGTTACAAATCCCTAATGGGTAGATGAATGCAATCAAGACATAGTGATTTTTCCAAGGATAATTTTATACATAGAACAATTTGTCATGGCAATAGATATATTTTGGTTTCTAAAAAGAAAAGCAATAGTTTTTAAATACTTTACTTCTTACATGGAAGTGACTTATTTGACTACTGTTTTAACTTTTCTCTTTTCCCAAGCCATTTCATAGTCCCCTCCTCAAATAAGAAATAAAATTGATTTATAAGTGTTTTCCCATAGGACCTATTTCAAATTTCCCTGGGTAATTCAGAAATAATTTCAAATTTCTCTAGGTAATTCAGAAATAATTTCATAATAATACATAATAAAATTCATGCAGATTTTAAAGTAACAACCTTTTCTGTTAAAATTCCCAAGATAACATTTCTTACAGTAATTCCATTGTGTAAGTACAAAGATACTTGTCAGTAATTCCAAATGAAGTCGATATTTGAAGATAAGAGATACCCATCTCCCCTGAGTTCCGCTGCAAAAGTGCCATTGTGCTCATCTTCGGGGAGCAGAGTCACAGTGAACGTAAAGGGAATCGTGCCCTGGAATAGAGATCCCGAGACCCCAGCCAGGGGACGCTCCTTTTAAAAGAGACACAATTGGGTGATTCAGTTACAGGTTGAAAATTATTTAAATGAGTATATTTTCCTAGAAAATCTGTTGAGAAATTGAGAGTATTTATGTGGTCTGGTCTCTTAAGCACCAATGAAATCTGAAAGAAACTTATGTACAAACAATTTCTTTTTCTTTACAATAAATATCAGTACTAATTTGAGAACGTTTTGGCTAGATCTCTTAAGCACTTTAGTGGTACTAAGATAAAACATTACAAAATCTGAAAGAAGAACGGTAACTCAATATCCTTCCCCAAGTTACTGGGTCTAGAGTTTCTTCCTGAAACACATCACTGAAGCCTGGGATAAGAAGGGGAGGGCTGGAGTAAAGGGCCATCATCTCTAACTTATTTCTGTCTTGTCTCTCAATATCTCTGCGGATCATCTTTTTTCCTTTCAGTTTTAAAATGTTGATAGTCATCTAGAAAAAAATTAATTATGTCTTTTGTCAAATAATTTCCAGTATTTTTTAGAAATCTTAGAAATCCACAAATCATGTATAACAGAGATTTAAAATATTATCATTATTACTGTGTATCTTTCATTAGCAGTAAAGGTAACGTCTTTAAAAATAATTGTGTCAAAGTTTGAGATGCTTACTGTTCTCTTCTATAATA
Source organism: Perodicticus potto (assembly GCA_963574655.1). Classification (NCBI taxonomy): domain Eukaryota; kingdom Metazoa; phylum Chordata; class Mammalia; order Primates; family Lorisidae; genus Perodicticus; species Perodicticus potto. The sequence goes on along the minus strand of CAUYRH010049487.1, from coordinate 25,595 downwards.
TAGTTTGGTTTTTCAAGTTCACTTCAGTAATCATTTCTTTTTATTTTTGCAAAGCATTCACCATAATCCCCATATTATCAATCTGCTGTTACCTATTTTGTTTTGTTTTGAGACAGAGCCTCAAGCTGTCACCCTGGATAGAGTGCTGTGGCATCACAGCTCACAGCAACCTCCAACTCCTGGGCTCAAGCGAGTCTCCTGCCTCCACCTCCCAAGTAGCTGGAATTACAGGCACTGGACACAACGTCCGGCTATTTTTTGGTTGCAGCCGTCATTGTTGTTTGTCAGGCTCAGGCTGGATTCGAACCCGCCAGCTCTGGTGTATGTGGCTGGCGCCTGAGCTGCTTGAGCCACAGGCGCTGAGCCTGCTGTTACCTTTTTATAGGATAGATACTGAACAAATTTTAGAGATGGTCTAAGTAGGTAAATCAGGCTATAAGAGAGTAGTAACTTAATGTACAAATCTGCTTAAAGATACACATAAGATTTTAATTGATGACATTCCACTATTCTTCCAAGGCGAGGAATAACTTTTTCTCATTATTTTCTTTATTTAATTCTGTGTTTGATTTTCTACATTTGTATTTTAGAGAAAAAGAGAATAATGAGGGGAAAATCAATCTCATGTGACTGTTCATCAGGAGAGATAGAAGAAGCACTTTTGAAATGTGTGTAGGTGTGAAGGTGTATGTAGAGGGGGTTCTGGGAAAGAAAATTCATATCAGATCATCTTCACATCACAATTTTAAAAATTAACTTGTAGGAGAAATGGGTGAAGAAAACAGGAATTGTCCTGGAGACATGAAAATTCTTCCTCTCTTAATAGTTTTACCATCCTTTGTTCTTTAAACATTCAAGGAATGGACGTCTATAAAAGCAAGGCCAAATACTGTGTATTGGACTGTCCCTTCAGAACGGGCCCTTGCTTGTCCTATGTTACGATAGTGTCATCGCAGAGTAGAAAATCTGACACTGACTATTTTTTCTAAAGACCCAAATAATAAACCTCTGTAAATGTTGTTAATGTAACTGGCCTTCCTTGCACTTCTCCCATTTCGCTTCCAGCCTGCGTTATAAATTTAACTGATTTCCTCTCAAGTCTCACCTTTCCAAGCTGACTCTTCACAGATTAAACTCTAGACACAACAGAGTGGCAGTTAAGACCTTGAAATAAAACTCGGAAGGAGCATGAGGAATGTATCAGAATTCCAGATTTTGCATGTCTCTTTGCTTTTTCTTTTTGTCTAAAACATGGGAGAATTCTCAAACCAACTTCATTCACTGCTAGTGTTGAGTGAGTCTTAGAATTCCTCTGAAAACATGAAATTACAACTTTTACTATAACTCAGATCTGCGTTTCATAAATCTGATTCCCTTTGACACATTTTCCTATTTGATGATTGCATTCCTAGATCACTCCATTACTCTACTAAATATCTCAATCTCAGGAAAAGTGTGCTTCCTGCCACGTGGATGATTTTTGTGGGGGTCAGAACAAGGGATCATATTTGCTGGAAGCATGCTAGGTGTCATTTGTTGAGCTTAAAGAGAAAGCTTTAGAATATGAAAACAATTCCTCACGCCTGTAATCCTCACACTTTGAGAGGCTGAGGTGGGAGGACTGCTTGAGGCCAGGAGTTTCAGGTTGCAGTGAGCTATGAAGACACCACCTCACTCTGGCCAGGGTGACAGAGTGGAACCCTGCCCTCATTTCTCAGCATTACTGCTGCCAGAAAATGGAAGGAAATTTGACTTTAGGACAGCTGGTATTTTCGCAATTTCCAAAATTTGGTTGATTTCTTATTCAAACTAAAGTGTGTGTGGTTTTCAGACATGAAAGTTCTGATTACACATCTAGAGCAAGAATTCCCAAGAATCCTGTGACACCTCTGAATATTTTAGTTAGTTTTTAAAATTAGCCCCTTAGTTAATGCTAAATAAAATAACTTTGGTTTTTCTTAAAGTTTCATTTATCTAATCTACATTAAAGTACTGAGTCTACATGTTTAAACCTGAATGAGGAACAAAGATAAATTCATGACAGTTGGCAGTATTACCTAGATAAATGAAATTAACTTTCAATAAATTATTCCTTTTTCTCTGTTCTATGTACCTTTGGTAACTACTTACTGAAAAGTTAGTATACAAACTCCCAAAGCAGAGTGCCGGACATAGTGAAGACCAGGAAGAGATATGTAGTGCAATGCCTGGCCTCAAGTGTCTTGCATTCTGTGAAAGAGCAATGTGTCTAATCCAAAGCGGTATAGAATTTTTGGATAGATAACACATTCACATTAGAAACAAAAATGCTATTCATTCAGAAACTGATTTTCAGTTAAGAGAGCCAGTGTGATCAAGGCATATTTTGTGACCGAGCCTTAAAGAATATAAAGACCTTCACAGGCAGAAATCTCGGTGGAAACATGCTAGGTGAAGAAGGAAGCATGGACAAAGGTTAAAAGAGAGGATGCACGGAAAAAGGGGAGGAGTCCAGTTAACTCCAGAGGCTGACCCAGGACGTTGTCGAGGTTAGCTATTGCCGAGTACCATGTGACAAACACCTGCAGTCAGTAGCTTAGACAAGAAACCATTCCACTGTCTACAACGGTTTGTGTAGGTCAGGAATCAGGGAAGAGCTTGTCTAGACAGCACAGTCCCAGGATTGGCAGAGAGTGGGCAGCGCTGAAAAGTCAGGGTTGCAGAAGCTGAAGATGGCAGGACATGGCCCCTCTCCACGTGGTGGCACGCCTTCTCCACACTGGTCACTGCAGGGAGAGCGTGGGCTTCCTCACAGTATGGTGGCCGCTAGTGTGACTGAGGACTCCATGAGAAGTTATTCCAGGGCATTGTGTGGAAGCTGCATCACCTTTAATAATTTAGTTTGGGAAGTTCTGCAGAAACCCTGCTGTGTTACACATCACATTCCATCACTTACCAGCGGGTCAGACATTTACCTAGACTCAAAGGGAAAGGAACTGGATTCCCTTTCTTGCTGGTGGATGGGGGAGTTGCCAAGGTTTCATTTGGTATGTGAAACATAAAATAGCATTTTCCCCCTTTAGAAAATGTAGTTGGCCACAAACAATTCATAACCTAGTCTCAGTTAATATTTTTCCAGCTTTAATTTCTTCTATTTCTTCAAGTGTAACCATGTATCTCATATCACAAAGACTATTTGAGATTCTAAAATATTGACATGCTTTGCATATCTCCTTGCCACTGAGAATATTGCTATTCTGAATAAATTTCTTCTCCTTTTACGTCTACAGAACCAAATCCTATTGAGCTTCAGCAAAAACTGTCTGGCTGCTCCCTTCCCTGAGTCCCCCGTAACATGGGTGTTCTCCTCTGGGCTCCAGAAGGGATTTTTTGCTTTTTGTTTTGTACTTTTGCTATTTGAATTTACTGGGGTAAAATCTACCGTGTTCACCGTTTTCCCAGCACAGTGCAGCGCTGTTCAGGAGGCTCCCACTGCTGCACAGCCACACCGTCCAGTTCCAGAACGTTCCATCATCTCACACAGAAACTCGGCACTTAACTCAAAAACGCTCCCCATCACTCCTCCTTCGAGCCACCCCGAACCACTACTTTACTTTCTGTCTTTATGAATTTGAACATTTTAGGTCAGGAGTGTCCAACCCATGGCCCCTGGGATGGCTATTAATGAGACCCAACACAAAATCATAAATTTATGTAAAATGTGATGGGGTTTTTTTGTGAGTTTGCGTGGAACTTGATCGCACAGTTCCTGAGTGTGAACTTTCTAGACAACAATGTCGTGCCACAATGTCATGTAACATAAACCTGCGTCTGCTGTGGCTGTTCCCGCACAGGTGCGCCTTCAGTGCGATGGCGGTGTGCGGCTTCAAGCGCAGACAGTCGAGCTGACAACACTAGACGTGACAGGTGCTGGCGGTGAATTGGTGGGTGGCGATTATGAATAATAATTCAAACTACCATTGCAATATTAGGCATTAATGTTATTTAGCAGTCAGGTGAGCATTGCTATTTGATTATTAAGGGTACTCCACACCTCGGTGGCACCTCGCTTTACAATCGGCCTCCGCCTTACCCTGAATGGCAGCCAAGATGCGGAAAAGCCAAAATTTCTTTCTAGTTTCCTGTCAATTAATTTTCACAATGAAATTAAATATAGTCCCTTATCTATTGTTATTTTTTAATCCCAGCATGGCTTCTACAGCACCTCAAAAAAAAAACAGAACCTCAAAAGAAAAATTATGGATGAAGGAAGCTCATTCAAATAGTAAGGCCCTCTGTTTAATTACCAGGGAATTTGCCCAAGTCTTCAAAGACTCTGTGCAAACACAGGCTGCCAAATTTGATGCATATAAACGTTTGTGTCCTAAGGACAAAATAGCGGAACTGGAAAAGAGTCTGTCTCCTCAACAATAATTTTTTTAAAAGTTACAAGTCAGATGGATTCCATTGTGAAAGCTAGTTATGTGGTAGCAGATTTAATAGCAAAACAGCACAACCATTTCCTGATAGTGACTTTATGGAGCAATGTATGGAAATCATAGGAGATAAAATTTGCTCTGAAAAAAAGGAGTGTATTTCTAAAATCAGTTTGGCTCATCAAACTATAGCCAGGAAAACTGTAGAAATTGGAAAATATATCAAAAGAAGTTTGGAGAGTAATGCTGCTTATTTTAAATTTTCTGCTTTGATGCTACAAATATGACTCAACTTGCCATTTTTATTAGAGGACACATGTACTGATGACAAATATAATGTCAGCAAAGAAATGGCTTCTTTAGTGCCATTAAAAGACACAACTAAATCAAGAGATTTATATGAAGAAGTAAAAAGTATGTTAAAGCAATTTGCTTGGTCCACTGTCCACATATCTGGTGTTGTTACTAATGGTGCACTGTGGTGGAGGTGAAAGAGAGGAACTTGTAAAATTAATAGAAGATGATTCAATTGTCACTCAAAACTTACGTTTGATGACGTATCATTGCATAGTACATCAAGAAAATTTATGCACAAAAACTTTAAAAGGAATAACATCATGCAAATCACAATCAAGATTGAATTTCATAAGGGCCACAGTACTGAATTGTTGACAACCACAGGAATTCTCTAAAAATGTTGACACTGACTATGGGGACATCGTGTACTGTTCAGAAGTAAGATAGCTAAATCGAGGCCAAAAGTCTCCAGAACCCAGCAGGAAACTGAGATAATGTCCATAGAATAAGACCCATTTGTGTGGGGGCTTCAGTTTCTTTTTCCCCCAAAGCCTTTCTCACTTACTTAACCTGAATTTGAAATTTTCATTCTATAGAATGGTAGGCCAGCGTCTACCAGATTCCTTAATAAACACAGCTAAAAGAAGGCCTGATTTTTAGGAGTTCACATTTTAAAACCGAAGTTTGATTCTTTAATAGGGTTTAAGAGGATAAAAAAGGTTTACAGAAAGCAAATGTAGATTTTTTTTCTTGATAGCTTTAAAATGCTATAGCTTTCTTGAAATTTGTCTAACTCCTTAAGCTATATGAATATAATTTGTCTTTTCCCCATAAATATATGTATTACAGTAAGTTGCACTATGTTTAACTAGGTAATTTATCACTTTTCACACTAAAAGAAATTCCACCACACATGAGTTCTGATATTAAGGAATCCACCCTGGCTAAAAATGAAAAGGCAAATGTAAAATTCTAAGAAATTGAGGAAAATTGTTGTGGTACCTATAGGATAATGTATAAAGAGCCACTAACTTAAAACACCCGTGAGACACCACTTTGTAGGGTTTTTACTTTTATAGAGTCCAGACCCAACCCATTCAGAATTTTCTTCATATATAAAGAGCACGTATAGTGAGGAAAAGGGAAGCATCTGCTTTTTATTGAATTTGATGAATATGAATAAAAAGTATTTTTAAGTAAATATCCATGATATTAAGTTTATTCTTAGTTGGGGTTGCTGAGTTATCAAAATATTTTGATAATACACTACATAGATAATATAAAAATTAAGTGGAAGCGGCATGAAAAACTTGCGAACAAACAAAACTATTTAAATATCCAATATAAAGCAAATTCTTAAATTATGGTACATGCACAAGCTGAAATATTTTGAAGTCACTCAAATTACGTTCTTGAAAAATTTCACCTACGTATACAATATTCTAAAATGTAGTATTAACTGGAATATATACATATGTAACATATTTACACATATTTTAATGGCTCTATCTTTATTTTAAAGTGTGTATATACATAGATAGATAGATACAAACAGACACAGAGGAATACGTTAAAAATATGTGTATATGTTCACAAATATTTTCATATTTGTGTGCCTGTTTATGCACAGATTTTAAGCATATATCTGGATATATTTTTACCTGCATTAAAAAATTAAAGTCCAAAGATTTATAGTAACCATGCCATGTAGCTAATTCCCTGGTATATATCCTTATCATTATTTTCCTTCCCAGTAGGAAGAAGAAACAACAGTGTGTTTATATCAATACAGCTGCTCCTCCTCCAAGTGAAATATTTGTGGAAGAATAATCTTTTCAATGAAATTCTGAGCATGCCCTCTTTGGGGCTGAAACTGCTGGTATAAGTCTCTTCTAACCACTTAGAGAAACTTAAATCATTTAAAAGGGTATGACTTTATAAGAAAAAAAATTGTTATATTGAAAATAAAATAATTGAAATTAAAAAATCAACCTGTATTACCTGAATTGAAGAGGACTGTTAGCATAAGTGAATCTGAATTACTAGTAAACACATGTTTTTATAATGGAAGTAAGTGCTCTCCCTTATCATAAGACAATATTCTTTTGGACTCAAATATTTTAAATACTCTGTTTATAGGACTCATATTTAGAATAATCATGAACCTGAAGAATTATAATTCTTATTTTCTTGCAGCAATGAAGACATTAATAAAGCACTATATTAATAGTATAAGATTACAATGGGGTAAAAAAGGAATATTAGATAACAAGATATTTTACAATGTGATGACAATGATTTGGGCCAAAGTTACCCACAGCAAGTGTGTGCCATGTCAGGGTCTTGCCATTTCATCTGTAGTAGTAACACAGAAAATACAAATAAAATGGTAATATGCTTTCATGATGTGTAGGCCACTAATTTGGTTATGTGAAAAAGAAGCATGACACTTCTGTTTATGACTGTTTGGTGTAATTTCATGCAGGGAGCTGACTCTTGCCACTGAAAACAATCATGCATCCTAAGATCTTTGGTAAAATATATGTTATATGTGTTCATAAAAATAAACATAAAATTAAATAAAATTTAAACAGATTTTTTAATTAAAGATATCAATAATGAAAAATGTCACTCTTTGTAAATAACTGAAAAGTTAGGATGAAGTATCTTCAATAAAATTAAGAGTCATAAGGGGTGGCACCTGTGGCTCAAAGGAGTAGGGCGCTGGACCCATGTGCTGGAGGTGGTGGGTTCAAACCCAGCCCTGGCCAAAAATAGCACACACACAAAAAACAAAACAAACAAACAAAAATTAAGAGTCAATAGATGGTCCTACATGTTTTGATTAAGGGCAATGTAATTATGGAACTACAATCATTTTCTATTATTAACGTTTCTATTATATAGTGCTATAATAACTTCTTTTTTCTGTCCATTTATTAATATAAAGATTTACTCACTTTATAAATAAGAGCTCCTCTTTAGTGTAAAAGTAAAACTTAGATCATAATTATATTCTCTGTGTATACAATTTCACTATGTATACCTGTACTCAAAGTGGAGGTATAAAATTCGGAAGTTTATCAAAAGACCATGAAATGGGCTTCCATATTTGGAATACAAGATCATGAAGATATTTAGTGTTAATCCTCACATTTTGTATAAACTTATTAAACATCCCTCATAAACTATTTTAGTGTAATTTCACAGGTATGTCTTGGATCATTAGATTCTATGCCAAAATTTAAATCTTTCTATGTAAAAAGTCATGTATTGATTTTTAAGGGCTAATGGACACCAAAAACTTAATCTGCTGTACTGACAGTGGTAAAAGAAATCAGCACAACCAAGGTACAAGGTGCAAGAAAAAATTTAAAAAGAACGACACTGCTAAGCTAGTTGTCATCTCTTATGTTTCACAACTTTTATACCAAAAGAGAGAGGGGGGTAAAAGCCAGGGATGTTGATGAACCAGCCTCAAAGCTTTTCACAGCATCACCACCAGCAATACTCAAATATGTCAAAGCCTGTGTGAAAAATGAAAACCAGTGACAATGAAAGCATTCAGCTTGAAAGATATATTACCTCTTTCCCATGTCACACTTCAGAAACAATACAAAACACGATTACTAGTCCCAGTGGAAGGAAGGACTCTTTACAAGTGATATTACCATTTCAAAATATCTTTGTATAAAAGCAGAGCCAAATAAAGACTCTGAAACATCAGGACTTCTGAGACAGAGCTGGAATTTCTGTGTAACAGATATGTTCTCAGACAGAAGAAGAATGGCAGGTGGGAGTGGAGAGGAGTCGGTTTGTACAGCACTAGTTCGTGCTTAGTTGGGATATAGTAAGAAGAATAAAAATGTGTGATTATAAGGGCTGTACATGTGCTATTACCATGACTACTGTCAGTTTTATAGAGCATAAAATTTAAATCAAATATTTTTATGCCACAGTCAGACAACCAACAAAGAAATGCCCATTCAGAGCCCCAAGAGTCAAATGTTTGCAAATCAGTTGAAAATTAACATGTAATTTACTTGGTGATGCGATTCTCTTCCTAGCCATTTTCTAAGACCTTGAGGAGGATAAATGGAAAAGGATAATATTACATTTTGAGTGTTGTTCTCCTTTACTTTTCCCCCCAGGCACTAGGGAGTATGAACTCAGGTCTCCAAAAGTGAGGACTTTCCTATGAACTAAGAAAAAAGGGCAACTTTTTCATCAACTGTCTTAGTGGTCTGCTCAGACTGCTGTAATAAAACACTACAGACAAGGTGGCTTAAATAACAGAAATTGCTTTTCTCTCTTTTCTAGAGTCTGGGCAGTCCCACATCAAGTTCTGGCAGGTTAGTTTCTGGTAAAAGCTGTCTTCTCCCTGTGTTCTCCACTCAGTGGAGAGAAAAAGAGCGAGCACTCTGGTGTCTTTTTTTCTTTTTTTTTGTTTTTTAATAAGAACACCAATTCTATCAGATCAGGGGCCCATCCCTGTGTGACCTTATTTCACTTTAATTACCTCCTAAAAACACTATCCACAAATATAAGGGTGTCAGTGCTTCAACACCCCAACTTGGGGGCAAAATTCATTCTATAGAATGAACTATAACAAAAGGCTATATAATCTAACCTAATAAAGATAAAAATAAGATGGGAGAGATTCAACAGATTTAAATTATTTATAATATTTTAGAACCTTAAAAGCAATTTTAGTGTACTGCTTTTAGTCACAAAAGACACAAAAAAAGTTCCAAGAAACCTTCCTAGTTTGAGTAATGACTATGTGAGTATCATTCGTGTGAGCATGCATGCAGATGTGTGTGCTTTAAGTCACATTTAATTGTTGTCATCTTTAGAGATCAACTTGAGTGCTGCAGAAATATGGTCTATTTTTATGTATTCTCACATAATAAGCAATCATATTTAGAGTATGTGTGGAAGAAAGCAAGCTTGTGATGCAGTTCAGAGCTAAGATACTAGACTCAGCTTTACTGAATATTCTCTACTATCCACCTTCATCCAAGATGCCTAAACAATGACCATATTCACAAAGTTTTGCATTTTTTTATTCATCCTTATATGACCTCAAGAGACCATGTTTTATAATGACAGAGAAAGTAAGATTTAAACAAGTAACTGAGTATATACATATTGAATTAATGCAATAGAATATGTAACTAACATTATAAAAACCTTTTCCTCAAATTTAAAGCTTATAGCTTAGTGATGAAGCTATCTTTTAAAAATTATATTCAAGAAAATTGGAGACATATAACTAACTATATATCTATATCCATATAAATACTTCCTATGTAACTGATCTTTCTCACAATTTCCATATTTCAACAGTAAAATAACATTCATCCAGCTAAGTTCATTGTTTGCTGCTGAGAAAAACATCTGTCATAACTTACCAGTTGCTGTAAGTTACGATGAAGTACGTACGATATCATGTGAATAATGTTTTTTCTTTTTTCCATTTCACTCCAATTTCAGGCAGATTTGACATAAAGGCATTTCCAACCATTTAGACTGTTTTAATGAACCTCTTTCCAAGGTGCTCATGCCAAGTGGATGTCAGGAGAGTAATAGTGGTATCTATATATTGTTCTTCAAGAGATGCACTTTTCGTTTGATAAAATCTATTGGCCCTTTGTGATAAAAACTATCAACAAACAAAGCACAGAAGGAAAATATCTCAAAATAATAAAAGCTATATATGCATGTTTGACAAACCCATAGTCAATGTCATACTGAATGGAAAAAAGTTAAAAATATTCCCCCTAAGAACTGGAACAAGACAAGGATGCCCAATGTCACTACTTTTACTCAACACAGTGCTGGGAGTCCTAGCCAGAGCAAACAGCAAGGGAAAGAAATAAAGAATATCCAAATCAGAAAAGAAGAGGTCAAACTATCCCTGTTTGCCGATGACATGATCTCATATCGCAAAAATCATAAAGACTGCTTGAAAAGACTCCTAGAATTGATAATAAATTCAGAAAAGTCTCAAGTTATAAAACTAATGTACAATCAGTAGCATCATACACTAATAACACTCAAGCTGAGAGTCAAATCAAGAACTCAGTACCATTTACAATAGCTGCAAAGAAAACAAAATATGTAGGAATACACTTAATAGGAGATGACAGATTTCTACAAGGAGAATTACAGAACACAAACGAAAGAAATCATAGATGATACAAATGTATAAACTCCCCATGTTCATTGATTAGAAGAATCAGTATCATTAAAATACCCATATTGCACAAAGTGATATATCGATTCAAAGCAATTTCCATCAAAATGCCAACATCATTTTCTAAAGAACTAGAAAAACAATCCTAAATCTCATATGGAATAAAAAAAAACCTAAATAACCAAAACAACCCTAAACAAAAAGAATAAATAAGGGAATAACATTGCCCGAATAGTTATACTATCAAAACAAGGCCATTGGCATAAAAGTAGAAACAGATCAATGGGACGGAATAGAGAACTCATAAATAAAACCACATAGCTATGGTCAACTGATTTTTAATATACACTCGGGAAATGATACCCTATTCAATACATGGGGTGGGGAAAACTGGATAGCCACATCTGCAAGAATGAAACTCAATCCCTATCTATCCCCCTATACAAAAATTAGCTGAAGATGGATTAAAGACTTAAATGTAATAGAAGAAAGCAGGAAAAACTCTTCTGGGCATTAACTGAGGCAACAAATTTAATCACTAAGACCTCAAAGACAAAGCAAAAACAACAATTAATAAATAGGACTTAATTAAGTTAAAAATTTTCTGTATATCAAAAGTGATAATTAGCAAATAGACAATCTACAGAATGGGAGAAAACATTCACAAACTATACACACAACAAAGGACTAAAAGCCAGAGTTTATAAAGAATTCAAACAAATGATCATGACAAAAACAACCCTATCAAAAAGTGGGCAAAAGGTCATGAATAGATTTTTTTTCTAAAGAAGATATAAAATGACCAATAAATATATGAAAAATGCTCAGCATCACTAATCATTAGAGAAATGCAAATTAAACCCACAATAAGATATAACCCCTTTCACAACGGCCATTATTATTGTCAGAAAAACATGCTCATTGTTGGTGCAGCTGTAGAAAAGGGAATGCTACTCTGTTGGTGAGAATGTAAACTGGTACAACCGCTATGGAAAATAGTATAGAGATGCCTCAAAAAAGTAAAAGTAGACCTACCTGTTGATCCAGCAATCCCACTACTGAGTATCTACCCAAAGGAAAAGAATTTATTATATCAAATAGACACCTGCCCCTGAATGTTTATCAGAGCACAATTCACAATGTCAAAGATATGGAATTAACCCTAAGTACCTATTAACTTAAAAATGGACACACACACCATGGAGTACCACTCAGCCAATAAAGAAATGAAACAATGTCTTTTGCAGCAATATCTTAAGAGAAGTATCTTAGGAATGGAAAAAAAAAATACCACATATTCTCACTTATAACTGGGACCTAAACGGTGGGTAAATATGGTCCTAAAGTGTTGTAATGGACACTAAAAACTAAGAAGAGAGAAGGGTAAAGGGGGGTGAGGGATAATGTTACCTATAGGGTTCAATGTGCACTCTTCTGGTGACAAGGACAGTAAAATCCCTGACTTCGGCATGATACAATTCATTTATGTAACAAAAACACTTGTACACCCTAAATCTGTTGAAATAAATAATTAAAATGAAACAAAATTTCCTATCTTTCAGGAGGAAATGTGATTATGTGTAGGAGCTTAGTTATCTAAGGAAGAACCAATTGGGGATAAAAATGAAAAAAAAAAGAAATGTATTAATCTTTCTTTTAAAAAAAAGAGGAGCTTTTTGACAGAAAATATAACAGGCCTTCAATACTATGAGTCATTCAGGATAATGTTTCATTAATTCCCTCACATAATTTGGCTTATAGTCTGCAAATTTAGCCATTAGTCTTCTATCCAGCAGTGATGACTTCTTTGTATTGAAACCCAAGTTGGCAATAATGTTTTAAAAGTGTGCTTTATTTACTTGTTTATTTAGAAAAGAGTTTCAGTCTGCCACCCAGGCTGGGTAAGTGGTGCTATCATAACTCACTGCAGCTTTGATCTCAAGATCTCCTCCCTCAGCAACATGAGTAGCTGGAACTAAAAGCACCCATTGCTGCACCCAGATAATTTTTCTTATCTTTTTAAAAACAGAGTGTTGCGCTGTGCTGCTCAGACTGGTTTGGAACTCCTGGAGGCAGATGATTCTCCCACCTCAGCCTCCCGTATCACTGGGATTAAAGGCATGAGCCACTGCGCCCAGCTGTATTATTTTTATAGATTTAGAAGGTACAGAGCAGTTTTGCTACATTTCCATGTAATGCTGAAGCCTGGCCTTTGCATATAACCATCACTCGAATAGTGTACATTGTACCCATTACATTATTTCTCATCCCCCATCCTTCTCCCACCTTCCTACCTTTCTGAACCTCCAATGTCTGTTTTTTCATTCTCCGTGCCCATGTCTACACATTATTTAGCTTCCACTTACAATGACTATTTATGAGCTATTTTACTCAAGAAAATAGTCTTCAGTTCCATCCACATTGCTGCAAAAGATATTTTTTATGGCTAAGTAGTGTATTAGTGTGTGTATCTATCACATTTTCTTTTCTGATCATCCATTAGACACTTATGTTGATTCTATGAATTTGCTATTGTGAATAGTACTGTTCTACATACTAAAATGCAGGTAGCTTTTTGATATAATGATTTCTTTCCATTGGAGTCACTGGTTAAATTGTAGTTTCACTGAGTTCTTTGAGAAATCTCCCCATGGTTTTCCATAGAGGCTGTACAAATGTACATGCCCACCAACAGTATGTGTTCCCTTTTCTCCACATCCTTGGTAATATCTGTCGTGTTTTGACTTTTTAAAATAGCCATTCTGACAGGAGCAAGATGGTATCTTCTGTGGTTTTAGTTCGCATTTCTCTGATGATTAGTGATATTAAGCATTTTTCAAATGTCTGCTGGCCATTATTATGTCTTCTTTTGAAAAACATGTTTTATAACCAATTTTTAAAACTCTTTGGTGCATCTACTAAAGCTGAATATGTGCCTACACTACCTAGATGAAGATAAGTACGAAGGTGTGCATTTTAACATAAAGCAGGTCCGAACTGGTAACTTCCAAAGTGCTTTTTATTTTTGCATGTCAGCTGTAGGATGCATAATTACACCAGCACATTCATAGAATGGCCTAACATAGCATAGCAGTTAGAATGAATGAACTACAAATACATTAAACGTTGCAATAGCTCTTGCAGGCAGAATATTGAGCAGAAGAAAGAAGCCTGACCAAGACTTCAGCCTGTATAATACTATTATGCAATGTTCAAAAGTTAACAGAACAATCTAGAGTTTTAGGGGTTACTTTTGGGATGGGATAGTTGACAAGGAAATGAGAGAACCGTCTGAGTGTTGGTAACTCTTTTTCATCTTGGTGCTAGTCAGTCAATTGCCTTCAGCTGGTGAAAATTCAATGAACTATAGACGTATGGTTGTGTCCTGTTTCACATGCATGATATAGTTGAATAAAAAGTAAATACAAAACAAACAGTTTAAATATATAATTCTTTCAAGGGTGATTATGCATAGGGCAGTTAAATAGCTTCAGAGATAAGCCCAGTTTAAGGTGTGCAAACAGTGAAGCTTTTAAGCATCTACTTGATATTTCTTATCAATGCAATATTTGAAAATCTTAAATTTCTATAGCTATTTACTGCCGCATCTTATACAGATTTAGTTTTATGTAACTATCTTACTAGATAGTTATATCAATTATTATGATTTTCTTCTTTCCAAGAAATACTGTAGTAATTTCTATGTAAAAGGACTGATCTGTTCCTCTTTCTAATAAACATCTAACTTATGTTTATTTACCTTCACGCTCCTGTTGCTTTTATTTCAGTTTCAGATTTCCAGGTGTTGCTTTTCTTGACTTTGTTATGGATTAAATGTTTATCTGTCTTCAAAATTCTTATGTTGAAGCCTAATCCCCAGCATAACTGTATTTGGAGGAGGGGTCTTTGGGAGGCAATTAGGTTATGAGAATGGAGCCCTTGTAAGAAAAAAATAGATGACAGCTTGCTTCCTCTCCCTCTCACTCACCATGTCAGGATACAATCAGAGGCTATCCATCGGCAAAACACAAAGACACCCCTCAACAGAAATCCAGTTACTTAACACCTTGATATTGGACTTCCCAGCCTTCAGAACTGCAAGAAATAAATTTCTGGTTTTACCCAGCTGTAGTATTTAAGTGATAGGAACCCTAACTGAACATGACACTACTATTATTAGGTAGACCACAAAAATATATGGCTCCAACTCAACTCCTAAGAAAACACCAAATCAATGATTACCATTTTTTGTCCACATGTACAATATAGAAGACAGAGACCTTTCGTCCATTAACTCCATACAAATTCTAACAAATTTGTATTTTCATACCTCAACACAGTTCATAAAAAATCTGAAAATGACAATGACCTAAATAATTCTTAAATTAAATTAGGTTATTTTAATCAGAAGGAGTCAGTGTAGTCTGTCAAATATTTCAGGGATGATTTTCTTGGCTAATATAAACACCATACAAAACATTCTCAAAGGAGTCCATCTGGCTTCTCTGAGTCTCAATGAGTAAGGATGACTATAGTGCAAATGGATGCAAGTCCTAGAACATGCTACTTCTTTTTTTTTTTTTTTTTTTTTTTGAGACAGAGTCTCACTTTCTTGCCCCCAGTAGAATGCTGTGGCATCATAGCTCACAGTTGCTCAAACTCTTGGGCTCAAGTGATTCTCTTGCTTTAGCCTCCCAGATAGCTGGGACTATAGGTACCTGTCACAATGCCCAGCTATTTTTTTGAGACAGGGTCTCGCTCTGGCTCAGGCTGGTCTTGAACTCAAGAGCTCAGGCAATCCACCTGCCTCGGCCTCCCAGAGTGCTAGGATTACAGGTGTAAGCCACCATGCTGCCATGTAATTTGAGGTCATTAGTATAGAAGTTCCTTCTTTTCTTTTCTTTCTTTTTTTTTTTTTTTTTGCGGTTTTTGGTTGGGGCTGGGTTTGAACCCACCCCTCCGGCATATGGGGCCCTACTCCTTTGAGCCAGGCATGCTACTTCTTCTAACATGGTGCATAACAATCTCATGGCAGTGCTGAATAGAAACTGAAGGAGGTGTTCAATATCCAAAAATGTAATTTCCCAGATATATTTTGAACTATTTTTCTAAGCTTCATATGCAATAGAGACTGGAGCAGGTTAAGTTTATGTCAGCCCTCAAGTCAACAGTATTTTTCTTTCTTCTTCACCTCTGTGTTCCTACAGCCTAGCATAGCACATATTGCAAATGTAGGCAACACAAACATCTTTCAATTATACGCATGCATAACTTTAAGAACAGAGCCAAAGGGCTTTGAGAGTAGGTCATTTACTCTGAGCCTAATAAGCAGAACCATGAATGGCCTATGAGAGGTAGAGGCATGTGGGTGTGCCTTAACAGATATTTAATGAGCAGTTTAATTACCCTGTTGAGTCTGGCCTATATTACAATGCATTATTGTAAGGCTATAAATTATTTATACAGCGTAAACATGTGTATCTGCTTTCATCCTCCTTTTTTTCTAAAAACTTTATATTAACCAGCATCTTGACCAAAAATACAATTATATGCATTTCCTCAAGATAACAGAGAAAATACATCTAGGATGGAAAAAATCAATTCATTAAATCTATATTTTTCATGTTATAAAGTATTTCGCTTTGAAAATTATCAGAATTAATTGCCCTCATTTGTTCTCCATGTGGCAGTATTCAGACCTTCCCATGGAAGTGTTCTCCCTGCCCCCAATGAGAACACAGTAATTTCTTAAATCTCCTTTTGGAAACATTCCCAGATGTGAGTAAATATGTTGAAAATAATAGAACTGAGAAAACAGTGTTTTTCGAAAGGAAATGTCATAAAGGTAACTTTTAGATGGAAACTAATTTTTGTTGAATTAAAGAAGAATGTGTTACCGGAGGCCTGTGAAATACCAGCACAATCGTGGGTAGCGTTCGGACTCACAAAGGCTGCAGCAGGAACTTCAAACGTTACTTTGAAGATGGAAGTGGGTATAATTCCACACTGTTTTTAAAATAAACATACTTGAGTTCATTGTATGGGTCTGAGTAGCATTGCCCTTAGTAAAAACACAGATGCACTGGGATTCATCAAGTTGTAGCCACAATTGAAAGAAAACCAATTTTGTTAATGGTCATATGTTCTCAGAAAGATTACAAGATATCCTAATTAACTACTTAAGAAACACAGGCAGGATGTTAGTAACTGTGCTAGGTTTGATTCTAAAGTTGTGACAAGCAATAAGCAGTCAAAATAACAAAGTGCTCTGTTTTTTTGTTTTTTTTTTTTTTAATTTGGGGGAAATTGTTTTCCTTCACTGGTGACAGTCAAAGAAAAACATCAAGATAAAGCCTACATTTGTTACAGCAAACATATTGGCATGAAGCAGAAAAAAAATGGTTCAAAATGTGTTCAGGAAATTTCTTCTCTGCACACTGGATGCATCTTCACTCTCCAGCAATTTCATGACATTTCAAATGGCCTATGCTAAGAGGACAAAAGCCACCATCTCAGTGTGAGCCACTCAGCTTCAGATTGTTACACAGAATGAATCAAGCGCCCCTAAATATCTAATAATTGTTATAGGAGACAAGTAATGCATGAGACCAGGAAACAACTGAAAGTACCTGGCTATTGATGGCATGCCAAGCATATGGACACTTGTGTGAGAAAATACTAGAACTTAATGACTCACCCAACATCCACGTGTTGGACACTCAGTATATTAGGCATATGGAAAATTTCTAAAGTGATAACAAAAAAGTGATTGACTCTGCACTCAATAACCTCAGTGACCATAGACCTGTGACTTAGTATGCAGTAAATCATATATACTTTTGAGAATCAAATAACAATGAGAGACCTTTTCTTTAGGAAGAAAAAAACCCATTTACACATTTAGATGTACATTTAGTTCTATATGTAATTTTAGGCCAGTGTGGCCTTGGGAGCCTAATATAGCCTTCTGAGCATATTATTCTTGAGCATATTATTCTTTTGACTGAATCCAGTTTGAATTCTATCAAAGGGCTACATATGGAAATCTGGAGGGCCTCCCATGGTCTTGAGACTTCAGGTTCTTACCCTACATGGATCCACATATTTTCTAATGCTCAGACATTATCCTAGGAGTTTATGGATTATAAGTCACAACCCAAGCCCAGATTGTCTTCCCATACCTAATTATGTACCATAATTCCACATTTGGTAGCTGCCTAAGATATTGAATTTTTTTTTTTACCATCACATTGTACTAGGTATTATTGCATAAGCTTTATACCAAAACTTTGCAGCTAAAAAACACAAAAAATTTATCTCTCATGGTTCCAAAATTCACACCAGAATCTTGTAGGAGCTTAGCTTAGTGGTTCCGACTCTGGCATCACAGGTCTCTGGTAACACATTCTTCTTTAATTCAACAAAAAGGGGTTGGAATATTTGCTTTTAAGCTCATTCACATGGCTGATGCCAGAGGGTATCAAGTCCCTGCTGGGTATTGACTATAGTTCTCTGTTCTTCATCACCTGGGTCTCTTAGTAGGATTACCCAGACATGCTAGCTTGCTTCTTCCAGGAGAATGAAGAGATGTGAAGAGAAAGTCAAAGTTATGAGTTAGCCTCAAAAATGAAACAATCTGTTGTGATCTGCTTGTCAAACACAGGGACCTTGATACGACATCAGGGAGAATTTCTCAGGAGTATGAGTAACAGTTAGTGAGGATCTTTGGGAAACGTTTTTAAAAACCACTATCACAACATTCAAACTAGAATAATGAAAGTTAACGTTGAATTATGGCACTGAGAGTGGTCAAGGAACTTGGGCAATAGTACCAGTTTCTGATTTTAGTTAATAGTATGATACTGATTAAGTCAGTTACCTTCATATGCAAAATGAGAGGCTTTGATTAAATTCTCAAGTGTCTTCCACCTTGAACACTGTGTGATTAGATGACACATTAAATTTTCAATGTATAGCAAATATAGTAGAATCTCTGTAAGTTGACCACCCCCAAGGACTGGAGCAGACTGGTCAACATACAGAGGAGGTCAACATAAGGAAGTAAGCCTACTGTCTGTATATGTACAGGTGGTACATGTCCAATCCATGAAAATTAGGTCAACCTAAGGAGGTAGTCAATGTAGAAAGGTGGTCAGCTATGGAGGCTCTACTGTACTTGGCTGTCAGAGAGGGAATCCTAAAATTCAGTTAAACCCAATATAGAGTAAAGCAACAAACACTTCCAGTTTCTGTACTCATGGAGACACAATTCATTTTGTCTTTTTATGAGATATAATCATTGTTGATAATAAATGTGCTAACCACAAATAAGTTGTTTCTACTATGAATTTTCTCATCTACTTACGATTGTTAGCAAACCAACAAAAGAACAAATGTCAACTGTCTTCTAAAAATTTAGTGTTGCTGAAACTGTTTTAAAATTGTGTTTGAAGAACCTGGCATGTATCAGGATGTCTCCAGCTTACAGACAACTCCTAATACAGATCTACAAAGTTTTCTGAAATCCATTTTAGGGCATCTTCTGTATGCTGCCATCGGGAAGAAGTTCATGAACAACTGCCTCAAGGACTTTTGAGGAGGATTGCAAGTTACTGAAGTGGAAAAGCATTTTAGGGGATCAAAAGATATCCTAATATCAACCCTGAGGTCCCTTGTTGCATAGTCAAGCATGGCTGCATAAAATAGATTGAATAAAAGTGGAACCATTAGATAGCCCTGCTTCCCAGGATTAGTGATGGATGGCTCCGACCAGATGCCATCAACTCTCAGTTGACCAGTCGTTCCATCATAGAAGTTTTAAGCTGTTGGTAAACTTCTCTTGCAAACCAACTTTACTGTAGTTGTCAGAACAGAGATTCTCTGCTGTCAGCAAAAGTTGTGGTAGATTAATAATCACAGCATTGACAGCTGAAGGGATATGATATTTCTGTTCATGGAAAATGGTATCACTGGAACAAAGTGACATACCCCCCAAAAATCTTCTGGTAAGCCATTCTTGATTTTTCAAAATAATCAAAATTAATAAAACATAATTCAATGTGATTCAACAAATATTTAGTGAAGATATTCTAATAAGGTCAGCAGGGTCTTTATCCTTAGGTAGCTTACAATCACCTATAAATGAAAATAGAGTATAAAGAATTATAAGGTTGATGAATAGAAGTTACCAGTGTTTTCACAGTGCTTTTTTGTTTGTTTGTTTTGTATTGTTTTTGTTTTTTGTTTTCACAGTTCTTATAATGAAAGATTCCTTAATTTTAATTTCATAATTAAAAATTTGACAAGTAGAGAATAAAATTCTTGTCATCATGCATTCTCTCTCTTTCTCTCATCCTCTCACCTTTTCCGCCTTTCTCTCTCTCTTCCTTCTCTCTCTCTTTCTCCCTGCTCTCTCCACCAATATGTTCCTCTGTCTTCTGTCTTTACTTAGAGTTTGACCAATACACAGCCATGCTAAGGGTGTAAAGAAGGAAGCAGATTGAGTTCAAGGTATTTATTATTCTCCTGCTCCTTATTTAACTGGCCAATAAACATTAGAAAAAAACTTCAAAATCACTAATCACCAGGGAAATGCAAATGAAAACTGCAATAAGATATCACCTACTGCTGTTAGAATGGCTTATATTAATAAGTATAAAAGAAATAGAAGCTGGCATGGATGCAGAGAAAAAGGAAAACTTATACACTGCTGGGAGGACTGCAAATTAGTACAACCTCTGTTGAAAACTATATGGAGATTCCTCAAAGAACTAAAAGCTGACCTACCACTTGATCTAGCAGTCCCACTACTGGGTATCCAACCAAAGGAAAATAAGCCATTTTATCAAAAAAGACACGTGAACTTGAATGTTTACTGCAGCACAATTCACAATTGCAAAGATGAAGAATCAACCCAATGTCCATCAATTCATGATGGATTAACAAAAAGTGGTTGCATATGTACACATACACACACACCACACACCATGGAGTACCACACAGACGTAGAAAAGGATGTATTTAGTACCTTCTGTAACAATTTGGATGGAACTAGAAACCATTATCCTAAGTATCCCAACAATGGAAAACTAAACACCACATGTGCTCACTATTAAACTGGAACTAACCAATGAGCACACATCTTCACAGAGGGAAGTAAAACTTAGTGGCAATCAAGCAAGGAGGGGTGAGCAGAGGGGGGACAACTTCCTACTTAATGAGGACAATGAAACTATTTGGGTGTTGAGCACATTTACAGCCATGAATCAAGATCATAGTTATGATCCATGTAACCCAAAATATTTCTCCCCCCTTAATATTTTGAAATAAAAAAAAAATAAAAAATAGGGCAGAAAGGAGTAGGGTACTGGCCCCATATACAGTAGGTGGTGGGTTCAAACCCAGCCCTGGCCAAAAACTGCAAATAAAGAAAGAAATAAATAAAATGAACTCTCTCTAGATTATTCTAATTTGAGTGTTCTGTTTTCTGCTGATTTATAGAAAATGTCAGCCAATTTCTCTTCCCCCTATAAGAATTCATGGGCCTTAACTACTCTTTCCCACTTATATTAGCTTTGTCACTGGGTCATTTGTCATTTCTCCTCTCCAGGACAGATTAAAGATAATGTCAGAGATTAGAGAAACTGAGCCCACAGCAAACATCTGCCTGAGGCACATCCTTTGACTCACTAGCCAGAGGTTCTTTTATACTTTTTCTTTAGCCTTTTGTTTCTGCTTTAGTGAGAACTAGGAGAGAGAACCAGAGTACCAGTGAGAGATAAGAGGAAATGGTAAATACAGAATAAACAAGATGTAATTCCACCATGACAAAATCAACTCATCTTTCATTGGTGACCATCTCTACACCTAGGAACCTTAAACTTGGAACAGGGGAGGAGAGATAGGGGAAGAGATATGAGGACAAAGGAAAATTCTAGGACTGTAACAGGAAAGGGTACTAACCCCTCTCCCCACTTGAGAAGATAAAGGCTTTTTACCTTTAATAAAACAATTAATCCAATGAATTAACAATTCATTTTGTGGTTAAATTTTTTTTAATTATCAAAGTTATTTAAAATAATCCATAACATTCCTATTTGAATGTGCTTTCAGCAAGTCATTATTGACTAAAGAGGGGAATATTATACCATTGAAATGCTGAATGATAAATGTTCATAACTAAAGAGAGATTTTAAATTCTATTACAGCCACATACAGATGGACACATAGGAAGATAATGCAATTTCCCGGTGGGCTGTTTACTCATTGTGCCTCAGTCATTAGTGCCTATTAGTAAATAAAAATATATGTGCATTTCATGTTCATGTTACAGTCACATCTGGAACAGATCTCTTTGCAAAGACTGCAACTTTTTCTGTACTTTTTGTGTATAAGTTACAGAATGATTCCTAACTAACCACTAATCATATTTCATCATAAAAATAGAAACAGACTCTTGTGAAACTCAGACAGGGATGGCAGTTGGGCAAACCAGTACTTCAAGACAGAAAACCGCTTAATACCTCTTTTTTATTATTTTTATTAAAACAATGAATGCTCATGATAAAATAGCCATTTAGGAAAGTGTGTTGGATTAAATACGGCCACCATTAGTTGCAGTGCTCTTCAAGACATGGAGACTATTTCCTCATTCTTTGAATCTAGCTTTGTTACTTGCTTTGACCAATAAAACACAGCAGAAGTGAGTCTGGCTGAGAGACCACCGAGCCTTAGCCACAGAAGAGTTTGTGATTTTTATTTTTGCCTCTTGGCCCACTGCAGCCCTGTGAACAAATGTAGATAGAGATGATGGGGAGATTAGCTATTCCAGCCACGCCCAGACAGGTGATAAGCCTTTGTGGGTTATCTAGTCCCTAACTAACCCAACAGCTGTCTGTAGACACATGAGTGAACATAGACATCACGGGTTCAAAGACAAGCCATTACAACTGAACTACATAGAACTACAAGCAAATAAAGGGCATTACCTGAAGCTTTGAGGTGCTTTATTATGCAGATATAGACAACATATAGAAAAGCACAAAACGACTGTAAACTTCTCCCTATTCAAATCCTCCTGACTTCACTGTCCAGAAATTATAATGTATTATCATGGTTAACATTTTTTCTTCATCCTTCTAGACTTTGTATGTATCTTGGTAAATATATATACAGATAGAAAGATGGATAAATAAATACATAGATGGATGGGGTAGTGCCTATGACTCAAAGGAGTAGAGCGCCAGCCCCATATACTGGAGGTGGCAGGTTCAAACCCGGCCCCTGCAAAAGAAAAAAAAGGGGAGGGGAAGGAGCCAAGATGGCAGTCTGTACCCAGCTTTCCGAAGAGGCTCCCATCCAGAAGGAGAATTAAAGGACAGAAATTTAGCAAGAAAGCCAATGGCTTGGATCTGAGCCAAAAGAGAAGGTCGAAGAACACACATCAACCCTGCTGGGGCGACCTGCAATCCCAAGGACACAAACAAAAAGTTACAGAGCACATCACCAAGTGGACGGAAGTCCCCACCCCCATGAGAGCGGCTCACAGTATACTCCATACCTCCATACAAACAAGCGAGCAGAGTTCAGATGTCCTCCCACTCTACCCCAAGGGAAAGACCCTCTAAAAACCAGACCTTCCCCTACTAGGGTGCCACACACTCTCCCACCAGGCATAAAACTGTATAAAACTGTATATATTCTCTACCTGCAAGTTTGAATTCCTGGCATTCCCCCTCCACTCTCACCCCAAGGTCTGGAAGCCTGTCCCCCACAGAGTCCAGATTCTTGGACATTTTCTCGAGGGTTGTGGACAGGGTGTGGACTGTTGCT
This sequence comes from Perodicticus potto, assembly GCA_963574655.1. Taxonomy (NCBI): domain Eukaryota; kingdom Metazoa; phylum Chordata; class Mammalia; order Primates; family Lorisidae; genus Perodicticus; species Perodicticus potto. Next base: position 1,853 of record CAUYRH010049487.1, on the reverse strand, counting down.
GATCTATGCTGATTTTCCAGCGCGGGAGTGGTGAGAGGAAAGTGAGCCAAGAGGAGGCCAAGCTGGAAAGGAGGTCCCCTGAAGCATAAAATGGCAGCCCCAGCAGGAACAATGGCAGGAGGGCTTACACCCCTGGGGATGTTTTGAGGAGACACTCCCAGCCTCTCTGGGTGGCCAGGGAAAGTGGGTGGCTTCTCCCATGGCAGCCACTGGCAGAGCGGACCGGCAACCAAGGGGCATGAAGGATACGCCTGAGGCGGTACTGGCCAGGAAGGAGCATGGGGATTAGAATACTCATAGAGTCAGCTGACTCCCAAGGTGGAGGCTGCTTAGCTTAGCTTCAGACGCACCTGGCCCTCAGGGGATGAAAGCTGCGACAAAGGGCTGGAACTCACAGACTGAGTCAGACCTATTTGCAGCCCAATGTCTGATCAGGGGAAAATGGCCGTGACAGAAACAAATTCTGTGAACTTGTTCTGTTCTATTAGCAACATCAATCAGGGACAGGGCCAGAACTGAGTGAATCGCCCCAGCCCCTATCAAGTACCCAGGTTGTCAGGCCTCATCTCCCCCTGCCAAACAGTGACAGGGAGTGGTGGACTGGCGGAGGGGACACAGACATCACTGTGACCCAGGCAGGCAGAAACCTCTGGAGCATCCACTCATTGGAGGAAACTGGATCACAGCCCTGTGGGATTACCACCCACTGGGTATGACAGAGAGGCAAGGTGGGGAAGGAGGCATCAACCTTCCCAGACTAATCTACTTGCTGGGGGTCCCTCCTAGGCTCACAGAGCACGGGAGCAAGTTATACTAGACCTTCTAGCAGATCCCTGCTATCTAGTTACCAGAGACTTTTTAACTCTTCCATTTGAGACTGGTGCTGGCTAGGACAATTGATTGGGACCTCTTCAACTGGGCCAATCACCCAAGGACTTTCCAAAGTGGTACCCTGGGTGTGTGGTAGTGGGAAGGTTTGATTTTGCTTTTCCAATTGTTACCTGTGGGGGGCGGGGTGACTTAACTGCTGGTATTTCTTCACAGCTCAGATTTCAATCCAGAGTAACTGATTCTCTAGGGTAAGACAAAGACCAGCTGACAATAACACACAGCCACTTAACCACACCACACCAAGAAGGTCCCCAGTTTCGCAAGCAGTAGCACTGTACAGGTCCTTGGCAAAACTCTAGGAGAAAAGGTACAGACACCAGTCCCAGCTTTCAAGCAAAGGACTGCTCAGACACTACTCCTAGAACCCCCAGCCAAAATTGTCCTTATCTACTCATCCAGCCAAATGGTGTAAAATTAATCATGGGGTGGAATCAATGGAAAAGTTCTGGAAACATGAACAACCAGAGTAGATCAACCCCCCCAAGGAACAATTTGGCAGACACAAATGATGATCCTATGCATAAACAGATGGCTGAGATGTCAGAAATCGAATTCAGAATTTGTATTGCAAACAAGATTAATAAAATAGAGGAAAAGTTGGATTTAGAAATTCAGGGTTCATTTCAAAAATTGTCCCAAGAAGTCAAGGAATTCAAAGACCAAATGACCAAAGATTTTGATACATTGAGACAAGAAGTTGCAGCCCTCAAAGATCTGAGAAACACAGTAGAATCCCTCAGCAACAGAATGGAGCAAGCATAAGAAAGGATTTCTGACACTGAAGACAAAGCTTTTGAATGCTCCCAAACCTACAAAGAGGAAGAGAAATGGAAGGCAAAAACGGATCATTCTCTCAGACAGCTCTGGGATAACTCGAAGAAAACCAATATTTGCCTTATAGGGATACCTGAAAATGATGAAGTGGCATCACAAGGCACAGAGTCTCTTCTTTATGAGATTAT
>CAUYRH010049485.1:0-13505 GCA_963574655.1 Perodicticus potto | reverse complement strand
GTTTCCTGGCCAAGGAACCCATACACTTATATATACCCTGAGGCTAGAGGCCTAGAGGAGGAGACGGGGAAAGACCGGGAGAGGAACGGAGAGAGCTTCTCTCTCCCTACTTGAAATCTCTCCCACTACCAGGAGCTTTGGTGTTTTCTGTAAACCAATTCTGTCTTATCACGGACGGGTGGGGGGGCGGGAAATAATGTAATGAAGAATAATAAAATACATGTATTTAAAAAAAATAAAAATAAAAATAAAATGAACTATAGCACCTCAAAAAAAAAAAAAAAAGAAAGAAAGAAAAAGAAAAGAGTATCACTCAATCTCTCTGAGCCACATTTTCCTCATCAGCAACACAGGGAAATATCGACCTCAGGAGGTTGTGAGCAGTTAGAGAAAACACATAAAATACTTGGCACATGGTGAGAACTCAGTAGTTTTTGAAATGATCTCAAGGTCTGTATCACACAACCAAATCTCCATATGTGGAGTACTGGAGGCCATGAGACTGCGCCCCAGAGGGAAGGAAGTAAAGCCAGGGATGTCACTAACCCTGGGCATGCCAGAAAAGGTCATTTGAACTGAACCAACTCTCAAGTCTCCAGCCAGGTGTCTGGGATATAAAATGTGAGCTCTAGTCCACTTGGAAGCCCCTGAGAGTGCACTGTGATATTTTTCCTTCTTCTTCCAAGTGGACATTGACTTTGTACATGAAATGTCCTTTCTTTTCACCAGTTTGGAATAGCTAGAACAGTCACTACTTTAAAAAAAAAATGGAAGCTGTTAAAATATTTTGCTCACAGACACAGTATAGCTTACAACTCAAAGCACATGAGGTTTAATTTAAGAGAAGACATTTAAGTATGAAATGTAGCAGGGAAAAGCTGTGAATTTTGCATATGTTGGACACCATTCTCCCACTGCCTAAGTTAGGACTTAGGAAGTTTTCTTTGCCAAGTAGGCAATGGGGTGTGCAAAGCTGGAACTGCCCATGTGTGAGCCAATGGATTCTGGATGAACTGACCAGATTAGTAAGAGTGGCAGACAGAAAAGAGATCTGAGACCCAAACCCTGGGAGCCAAGGTGGTTTCTGTTTCTACATGGAAAACAAACAACCTTAATTGATACAACAACTTTTAGGCACATGGCCATATAAATGGAAGTAATAATACTTGCAATCATACATATATATACACACATAAAAATAACAATGAGGCAATAAAGGCCACTCCTGGCAGAAAGACTCAAGGATGATTTCTTGGAAGTGGTAGCAAGTGATCCAGCCCTCCTGAAACAGGAAAAGTCCAGCAGGCAGAGAAGGGAGAGGAGGAAAATGCAAAGATCTGATGCTAGGAGAGCACACATCGAGTGCTGCACAGAGAATGTAGGGTGTATATATAGAAAATACACTGGAAAGCTAGTTATGGTTGGATTAAGATGGACCCTGAGAAGGCCTAAGAGTGTGGACTTGATTAGGTGGCCATTGGAAAAGCACTGAATCCAGGGTACACCACAGGGCCCTGATCACTGCATGGTGGGGAGCTCCACAGAGCCCTGCAGAAGCAGCAGGGAAGTGGGGTCAGGCAGGGGACCCAGAATGGCAGCTTCTTACCAATTAGTGCAAATTATTTCCATATGTCAACCATGAGTATGGCAGCACTGGCATATACTGGCTCAACATTAGGCTAGGCCTGTGGACAGGGCTCTCTAAACCTACTCCTTTGGGAATATGCTTTAATTTTCCCAAGATGACCTGCTGCATTAATTCATGAGATTTTCTGCAGATCTTTGGGTTTCATTTTCTTTTTTACCACTTTCTTGCAAAACACGGAGGTCAGCATGGAGGAAGAATTTTGAATCCCTTCCTTAGATCGCAGGTTGACATTCCTTTTCTTCCACAATTCATATTCCATAATTACTGAGGCCAGCAAGAAGGCTCGTGGACAGTCCTTATTGGGGTTAAACTGCAGAGGGAGAGACCATGGGGGTAGGAGGGGAGAGACAAAAGGAAGAAATAGCAGGAAACAATAATCTATTATGAGATGAGGGAGGGAGTCTTTAAAGATAAAATGCAGCTTTCTTTTTCTTTTTTTTGTTTTTGAAAAGTTGTACTTACTTTTTTTATTAATTATTTTTTATTAAATCATAACTTTGTACATTGATGCATTTATGGGGTTCAGGGTACTGCTTCGATATACAATGTGAAATGTTTACATTGACCTAAGTAACACATCCATCACAATTATACTCATTTCTTAATAGTTTTGAAATGTACCATTGCGTCATGCACATTAGGTGAGGTGCCCCCAAATGCCTTCCCTCCTCCCATATCCCCCTTCCCTCCCCTCTCTCTCCTCTTCCCTTCTGCTTTCTGGACTATAGTAATGTTTTGCCATTCATATGAGTGTGTAGGTTGTTATCTATTGATTTCATAGTAGCATTGAGTGCATTGAATACTTTTTTCCCCCATTCTTGAGATACTTTACTAAGAAGAATATGTTCCAGCTCCATCCAGATAAACATAAAAGACGTGAAGTCTCTATCTTTCTTATGACTACATAGTATTCTTTGGTGTACATATGCCATAATTTGTTAATCTATTCATGGGTTGATGGGCATAAAGTGCAGCTTTCAAGCTCGGGTAACTGGGAAAGAAAAGTAGCCTCATTAATAAGACTAGAGAAGTTGGGAGAATGAGCTGGGGTAGGAAGGAAAGGAAAGGAAAAGGCAAATTAAGTTGGAGATGTCCAAGTGGAAATATCAGCATAAATTGTCAGAAGCAGAAGTATAGGTTAGAGAGACTTTGGAACAAGAAGCACAAGGCTGGATTCTCCCACAAGAGAGGAAGAAGAAGAGGCTGAACATAGAACCTTGGAGACCTGATCACTTATGGGGCAGCAGGAAGAAGTGAGAGAAGAAGGAAAGGGAGGGGCATGAAGCAGAGGAGAAGTACAGGTCAGGTTTTGGAGCAAGGAAACGAGATGTTGGAAGGATGAATGAGGCTTTGAGAAGGAAGAGCTATGCAGAAGCAACACTTTTTTTTTTCCAGATATCTAATCTTATTTTATTTAATCTCAAATTAATATGAGGGTACAAATTTTTAGGTTACATTATTCTCACTTCCAAGGTAAAGGTAAAGTTATAGAACAGCCCCTCACCCATGGGGGTGTGCTGAACACCCTCAAATGGTGCACATTAGGTGAGATCCTGCTAATTGCCCTCCTACCTTCCTCACTCCACCCCCTTGCTAGACTATATTTGTGTTTTATCATTGGTATGAGTATGTAATTGTTTATATATTGGTTTCATGTTAGTATTAAGTACACTGGATATATTTATTTCCATTCTTGAGGTATTTTACTAAGAAGAATATGTTTCAGCTCCATCCAGGTAAACATAATAGATGTCACGTCTCCCTCTTTTTATGGCTGCATATTATTCCGTGGTATACATATACTACAATTTGTTAATCCTTTCATGGATTGATGAGCATTTGGGTTGCTTCCACGACTTTGAAATTATGAATTGAGCTACAGTAAACATTCTGGTGCAAATGTCTTTGTTGAAAAATGATTTCTGTTCTTCTGGGTAGATACCTAGTAATAGGATTGCAGGATCAAATGGAAGGTCAACTTTTAGTTCTTTGAGAATTCTCCATATTTCTTCCCATTAAGGTTGTATTAGTCTGCAATCCCACTAGCAGTGTAGACGTATTCCCTTCTCTCCACGTCCATGCCACAATCTGCAGTTTTGAGACTTTGTGATGTGGGCTAATCTTACTGGAGCTGGGTGATATCTCAGTGTGGTTTTGATTTGCATTTCTCAGAAATAATACTTTTAATAGGTTTTTGTTTTTCATTTTTTGTTAGTATATCTATTCAGACATAACTTATATGCCACACAATTAACCCAATTAAAGTGTACAATTAAATATTTTTTAATGCATTCACCAGTTAACCTTCCCCACAATCAGTTTTGGAACATGTTCATCACCCCTTGAAGCTCCATACCCTTTATTTATCACATACCAAGTCTCCAAATCTCCTGAAGTAGACAACCATAGTCTACTTTCTACCTCTATAGATTCTAGACTTTCATAGAAATTGAGTCCTCAGTTATTGATCTTCTGTGAAAGCCTTTTTTAATGTAGCATAATGTTTTCTTTCTTTTTTGCAGTTTTTGGCCAGGGCTGGGTTTGAACCTGCCACCTCTGGTATATGGGGCCAGAGCCCTACCCCTTTGAGCCATAGGTGCCACCCAGCATAATGTTTTCAAACTTCAATTATATTGTACCAAATATCAGTGCTTCATTACTTTTCACGGCCAAATAATATTCTAATGTATAGATATACTACATTTTGTTTATCTTATCAGTTGACAAACATCAGTATATATTCTAATGTATAGATATACTACATTTTGTTTATCTTCTCATCAGTTTCCAATTTGGAATGGTTATGAATAATGCTGCTTTAAAAATTCATGTACAAGTTTTTGTGTGGACATTTATTTTCATTTCTCTTGAGTACATGAGGTCTGACAGTTAAGTTTGGAAACTCATCCTAGAAAAATTGCTACATATCTCATTGCCAAATATCACTACAGTAACCTTCAAATTACTCCCCTTGGGAAATTATGCACCAATGCTAGCACCTAGCTTTCCCTTCAAAACAATTTTGGAACTCTTTCTCTGGAATGACCATCAGATGTCATGGTACAAGTGCTAACAATTAGGTTTATGAACTTGTCACCATACACTTACATTGACAGCACTATACAAACAACTCAGTGAAGTTTCATAACCTTGCTATATCTGTGTCTTACAGCTGTGTTTATGTAGATGTGTGGCAGTGTCTTGCTCAGTGGCATTTATTATCATTGTTGCATGTTTTTGTGTGCTATATGAGAGCTCTGATAGTCATTCCAGACAAAGAGTTCCAAAATTGCTTTGTAGGACAGATTAGGTATTGGTGTCAGCACTTATCTTCCCAAGGGGAATACTTCAAGTGTGACTATAGTGATATTCGGCAGTGATGTATGTAGTACTTTTTCTAAGATGAGTTCATAAACTTAATTGTCAGACCTTTGCATATGTAGGACTGGAATTGTAGGATTATAGGATAACTCCATTTTTAACTTTTTGAGAAACTGCCTGATTGTTTTCCAAAGTGCACCATTTTATATTCCCAAAAGCATTGTGTGAGGGTTTCAGTTTCTCCAAATCCTCACCAACACTTGTTATTTTCTGTTTTATTTTAGTCAGCTTATTTGCTTCATCATAGCCAGTAAGTCTGAAATGGTATCTGGTTGTGGTTTTAATTCACATTTCCTTATTGATTTATAATGTTGAGCATCTGTTTATGTGCTTGTTGGCCAAATAGACTTTGGACAAAAGTCTGTTAAGATCTTTTGCACATTTTTAAATTGGATTATGTATCTTTTATTGTTAATTTATAAGAGTTATTATATTCCAGGTGCAATTCCCTTACCAGAAATATGATTTGCAAATATTTTTTCCCATTCTGTGGATTATCTTTTAACTTTCTTGATAGTATTATCACAAGGTGTCATTTTTGATGAAGTTTAATTTATCTATCTTTTTCTTTATTGTTTGTGCTCTTGGGGTCATAGCTAACAATTCTTTGCCAAATTCAAGGTCATAGCATTTACCACCTATGTTATTTTCTTAGAATTTTATAGTTTTGACTCTCAAATTTATGCATTTGATCCATTTTGAGTTCATTTTTAATATGATGGGAGGTAGAAGTCCAACTTCATTCTTTTGTGTGTTGATATCCAGATGTCCCAGTGCTATTTATTAGACTATTCTTTCCCCCATTTAATTATCTTGGTACTCTTGTCAAAATGAATTGACCATAAATTCAAGAGTTTATTTCTGAGCACTCATTCTATTTTCTTAAGGATTACACTTGCCATCCATAAACTATGCCAATATTTTTATTTTTACATGAATTGAGAATACAAATACCTACTCTTGATTCAGTGACCCAGCTCAGTGCCATTTCCCTTAGAGTACCAGTCCCATGAGTTCAGACAATGCCTACAGACACTGTTCTATACTGCATCAAGTACAGCTCATTGGGGACCATAAACAGTCCTTGCTACTATGCCTTTTAACCCCACATCCCTCCCTGCCAGGGCCACAATCAAGCCAACTGGCTCAACACAAAGCCTGAAGTCACCAGGTTTTGGCTCAGGCTTATGACTTAGCCTTGGCAGAACTCTGATAAGGAGCTAAATGAGAAAGAAGCAAAAGATAGGATGGAAACGTGTTAAAATATCCATGTCCATGGAAGAGCGGGTCTGGAGGGAGAAGAAGACAGACAAGGGGAAGGTGGAGAGAGAGAGAGAACTGACAAGGAAACAGAGAGAAAGGGAAGGAATAATAGGGAAAATGAGAGAAGAATTGGGGAAGGCTTATTCAAATTCTTATCAATCTGTTGGCTCTGTGTCCCAGAAGCCAGTGTGACTGTAGGGTGCTCAAATCACAGACATGGGCGGCCAACAGGCTCTCTATCCTGGCTTGGCCCCCTGACAGCAATGTTGCCTTCTGCAAGTAACTTAACCCCTCTAGGCCTCCATTCCACCATCTGACAAATGGGCCAGTGAGAAAACTGCCCTCAAGAGTTGTTGTGAAGATTAAATAAATGAATGCTTGCCTACTCTTAGCCCTAGGCCTTGGCATAGGAAGACTAATAAAATTAGCTCAAACCATTTGAGAGTTGAATAACAGCCTATGTGCCTTATCACCAACTGTCTAAACTAAAGGATCTCAAACTGGTTAACAATTTGCTGGGCTAGACCCCAGGGTTTCAGGTTTAGCAAGTCTGGGGTGGGGTTTGTGAATTTGCATTTCTAACAAGTTCCGTAGTGATGCTGATGTTGTTGGACCCAGCAACACACTTTGAGAACCACTACTTTAAATTATGGAGGGTCAGGAAAACAAAATGTCACACACTGGCATCTTAAATTCTCAAGGGAGAATTCTTCAAATAACGATCACTGATCACTCTCAGACAGAAACACTCTGGACCACCTGAACCTCACTAACATCATACAAAAGAAAAATGACTTTTAACTACCATGCAGTAGCACATGTACATTTAAAAGACAGAATGAAGCCGGGTATGGTGGTACTCCCAGCTACTTGGGAGGCTGAGGCAGGAGGATCGCTTGAGCCCAGGAGTTTGAGGCCAACCTAAGAAATACAGCAAGACTGTATCTCAAAAAAATAAAATAAAATGAGGTTGTCTTTATTATAGAATCATGTGCACTGTCAACAAAAGTGTTCAACTGGGGCCATTGAGAAAAGCCTCTTTCTCAACAAATCTTGCAACAAAACACACTTATAAAATAATGCTTGCCCTTACAGGAAATGCGTAGTCTGCTGCCTACTTGGGAGGGGCTATAAATAGCTGCTTGGAGAACATTTTTCTATAATTAGCTTTTCACTTCCAGTGAACTATATGTAATGAATTTCATATCACTGGATGTTCTCCCTGGGCAAAGTACACGGCAGATTATGCATTCGTTAGTGTAGAAAGTGAACTATTCAAACAGCATTGCACAGAAGTCAGAGAATTTAAAAATAAGACAGAGACTGAAACCACACCGGGAAATTAACTGGGCATATGCCTACTTGGTATATATGCACTTTTACAAACGGACACATGTAAACAACATTAAATTACCTCTTTAGAGTGGAGTTAAATGGGAGGGGAACAGCTAAAGACAATGGCACAGAGTGTCAACACAGCTGTTTCTCTGCCCTGTTCTTTAAGGGTGTCCTTGAACTTGTTAGAAAAGCACGTGTCTCCACAGCTTGCCTCTGCCTCCAAGAATGCAGGCCAGGAGCAAACGCCTTACAGAGCTGCAGTGATTTCTTCTACGATGGATGGTGCTTTAACTTGACTCTACAGAGGCTTCTGAAATCCTCTCAGCTCATTGCAGAAGCTAAATCACACCTCCTATCCTTCTGGTACATTTACGTTCTCCCACATTTACTATCCTCTCTCCTTCCTCTCCCCTCAATTCCCAGCACCCCAGTGCACAAAGACTTTATTCCTTTCTATTTTCCACATGCTCTCAAACCAGTGTCCTGTCTGCATTTTGCAGGTTGAATAATTCTTTGCAGCACTCACAATTTAAGCTGACCATTTTCTCCATGAGATACTTCCATTCCAGTGAGAAGGGCTATATCCTTAACCACTACCTTAACCAGCAGGCTGACCAGAGGTAACACCACCCTTCTTGGGCTTGGGCCAAGAGAAGGGGGCCCTACCTACACCTAAACTTTCCCTTTAGTGAGAGGAACTTGGATCCTTCCTCAAACCGAGACCCAGAGTTGATTTGAAGATTACATATGTTTACAAAAGGACACTCCCATCTGATCTATTGCCAAAGTCCAAACAGTGCTCTTGGTGAGGTGCCAATAGGCCAATAACCTTCGTATTGACTATCGAATTCATTTCCTTCTATGAAAAAGGACCAAGTATTTCTTTCTTGCCAACCTAATCCTTCATCATGGAATTCTATTAATATTTCAAGCACTTAGAAGACAGCTGCTTTAAGAATGGAGTAAAGATATTAATAACTGATGCATTGAGGGGAGAATGAGAGAAAACAGAGACAAAAATTATACAGAATTGCTTTGGTATCAGTTTGTTACCCAGCAAGGTCTCATGAGGAGCGAATGATTCTCTGAATATCTTTGTTCTGGCATCTGACGTGGCCAAGTGGTGGGTTGGGTGGGAGGGAGCATGGGATTAACAGTTATCAGGGTCAGCTTCAAGCCCTGCTCTACTATGTATTTGCCAAGTGACTGAGGGCACCTTGAGCCTCTTTAAGTCAGATTCCTTATCTGCCAGTTGGAAATAATAAATCTCTTTTTTACAAGGCTTTACGAAGATAAAATGAGGTAATGTAAATAGCTGGCATATAAGTATGAAATAAATGACACCTTTTATTACTGAAAGCATTATTTACTAAAATATCATTTTAAAAATCCTCTTACCCAGACGATGGAATATTATTTGGTGCTTTTTAAAAAAATAAACTATCAAGCCATAAAAAGGCATGGAGGAAACTTAAAACAGATACAACTAAATGAAAGAAGTCATTCTGAAAGGGCTGCACACCACACGATTCCAACTACATGACATTCTGGAAAAGGCAAAACTATGGCAACAATAAAAAGATCAGTGGTCACCAGGGCTTAGGGTTTATGGAGGGATGAATAGGCAGAGGACAGAGGATTTTCAAGGCAGTGGAAGTATGCTATATGGTACCATAATGGTTTATGGAGGGATGAATAGGCAGAGGACAGAGGATTTTCAAGGCAGTGGAAGTATGCTATATGGTACCATAATGGTTGATAATGTCATTGGACATTTGACCAAACCTGCAGAGTGAACCCTAATGTTAACTACAGACTCTAGGATGGGCGATTATGATGTGTCAATGCTGGTGCATTGAGTGTAACAAATGTACCACTCAGGTGGGGGGCTGCTGATGATGGGGGAGCTGCTGGGAGGGGGCAGGAAGGGGACATGGGAACTCTCTACTTCCTTCTCAATTTTGTTGTGAGCCAAAAACTGCTCTAAAAAATAATGTTTATTTTTTAAAATCTTCTTAGAAGAGAGTAGATGGGGCCTAAAATCAAACTTTTTTATTAGAGCAAATGTACACAAAGGACCTCCTTAGGGAGGCTTAAGTATAAGGAAATACTATTTTCCAGTGCCCATATTGGCAGTAGAATCACCACCTGTTTTTCAGGTCTGTTAACACATTTGTGAGCTCCCATGTGCACGTGCAGGCCTGTACACAAAGTGTACCATTTCCTCCTGTGGTTCTCGGAAACAATTAGTTGGTGGGAATTAACTGAAGCTTTAGGATTTTGTTACCTCCAGACTCCTCCAGCCCAGTTTTCCTCCCTGGGTCCTCCACACTGGTTTTGTAAGGAAATCTTACTTCACTTGTTAGTTTGCCAGCCACATGATCTAAAAGGCATGAATGCCAAGTCAAGTCTTAACTCTACCAGGCAGGCTGTACAAGGCCTTGATTGTCTCCTGGTAGCATCCTCAGGCCCAGCAGAGAGCCTGCTGCATCCTATTATATTCTACGAAGCTTCCGCAGAATCACAGTGTTCTAACGCAAACCTTGATATATGAAACACAGGGTGGGCATTCTTGATTCTTTCACTACAGGTGTTTACCATAAGCCCTAGCTCTGAGTGAGTCTCTAGTCATTGGGTTGTGTGGGTTCTCAGGTTTCTTCTTCATGCTCGTACTGACCCAACTTTCCCTTCTACCTTGGTTGCTGCATTTTTCTTCTCTAGCATAATGTTATTCTATCTGATGATGTATGGTCATGTGTCTTATTTTTCTTTTGAATTTAGAAGCGAAAACTGATATGCATGGGTAAGAATTCACAAATGGGCTTCTGAACATTCATACAAAAAAAGACGTCCTTCTCACCTTATGATTAACTAGAAAAACTGTGTTAATATCCCAGTATAGAAACCTGTTCCAATGTTTGTGTTTAAGTCACTGAATATATATGAACATGGGTTGTAAGCCCTGAGTTAGTGGTACTGTGTACAACAGTGTAGCAGCCCGCCCATTTTTGCCCTTCTATAACACCACAAGTGGACACTGATAGTTACCCAATACATATTTTAGAATTTAATTAGATAAATATTTTTAATTAGGCTATGCCACAAATTCAACTTCTATGTAAACACTTTGAATTCTTTCACAGACATCGCCAAAAATGACAAAGCTGACTATAAAAACATTTGACCCTCCCATCCATATATTTTGATTCTTTGAAAAGTAAGTGGGTTTGTTGGATACATTAATGCAGCACTCGATCAATAAAGCCATGGTGATGTAGTTTTGCAAAGGCTCTTTTCATCCATGCTGCACATTTTAAATGTATAGAGTATGATCTGACTTAACTTTGCTATTCGGTTCGTAAAAAAAATTCTTAGCACAAATGTCACCACTTCCAAAAAGCCCATCCTGCTTCTTTCCTCTGAACCCATGTGGCACCTTGTCTCCTGACACTAGCTCTATTTGGTTCATATATGTCCCTGCCTTGAGATTGTAAACACTGTGTACAGAAACTGCCTTAATGTTCCCTTAATCTTTCAGAAGCCAAGCCCAGCTTGACTCATGTCAAGCCTTCAATGAACGTCAGTAAAAGGAAATGCATAGAATGAACCCAAGATAAAATTTCCTCAGTGACTCTCCTTTATTTGGGGGGAAGGGCACTTTTTTTGAGGTGGGGGGAGGATCCTGTTCTCTACCCCTGCTTGGGTTCTGTGCTTCTGGTTCCATTCTGTCTTATGGTCTGAGACATGGGATGAAGTTTGGAATAAACACATAATACATCGTTTCCATGACTAACAAGCAGAAACCACACTTTTAGTAGGGTATCTTACTGGGCAACATAGCAAAAATATTTGCTGCACTGCAGAATTATTTGATGAGTTATTATTTACTACAAGCCATTTCAAGTTTCCTAAAAGATAATTTAGCAATTGTTCAACAAGTTCCCAAAAGGGAGCAGGAGAAGGGAGTTGGAATCTCTTTCAAAGCAAAAAAAGGAAGGGAGGTGGCTTTAAATTCTTGCATTAAATCCGGTTAAAAGTACACAACTTCATCCTTTAGTAGATATTAGTCATGGCCACCCTTTTAGGGCAGGGTGAAGCCTACTTGCCTAAAGGAAAAGGACGGGGTTGAAAAACAAAGCAAAATAAAATAAATCAAACATGTTTTCTTCTTTTGGAAAGGGAGGGACTTCAAACTGATGATGGGCCAAACACCTCCTCCTCTTTGATGAAAAGTCCTCAAGAATCCCAGCTGCTCTTAGGATGCTCGAAGCTCCCTGCAGCTGATTATTTTTCAGGAGGAGAATTAGACAAAAATAATACAAGAGGGAAATAAAGAGAATGACCTACTTTACAGGGGGGAAAAAGGAGCTCTGTGTGACTGTTTTGATCTAACTGACGGTGTGGGGTTGCCCAAATAAGGCGCCGCTGGTCGGGTCTGCGCGGGAGGGCATGTCTTAAACTCCACGGAGAAGAGGAGAAAGCTAGTGGGACCACAGAGATGGTGGCGGCGCCCACTAGACCGCCTTTTGAGCTGCAACAGGCCTAGGAGACCCCTTCTGGCCACAAAACCGAGTACAGGAGTAAAAGGCCTGCGGGAACGCTTTCCTTTTGAGGGCCCCGGGATCTAGGGACGCCCGGAAAAGGCTAAGCGGCGCAGAGCACTGTGGCAGGCGACGTACCTAAGTGATGTCAAGGAAGAGGTGACCCGGGGTAGGGGCTTTCCCCTCCTTGGGACTTCTACCTGGTGCCTCCCCTTTGGGTACGGGGTAAAGGGGGCTGCGAGTCTAGGGGAATCCAGCCACCGTCTCCCCTTTCCACTCGACTGGTTCTTGGAGCCCCGCAGAGTATCAAACAGCAGCTCTGGGCTCCTGGAAACTGTTTATGCGCATCTGTCTGCATTTGGTGTTTGGGGGAGCCTTGGTTAAATCCTCCCTGTTTTCTCGCGCGCGCCTCTCTTCCCAGCTTCTCTTTTTCTTGGATTCTTGCCTGTCTCCTCCCACAGAGGAAAAAAAAAAAAAAAGGTCACGTATGTTTGGAAAAATATGTAGGTCAGTGGAACATTTCCTGCACCGGTGCAAAAGGAGAGGAGGGCAGCGGGGGAGGGGAGGGAGAAGCCGAGTGGAGCTCCGAGCGCGGGCTCCTGGCCGCAGCCCCCGACTCCCACGTGCCTCTGCCTGGGAGGGGGGCAATTAGCCGGTTCCTTTCCGTCCATGACCCATTTTTCGGACCAGCTACGTTCGCCTTAAAAGAGGCACCGAATATCCCTCCCCAGCAGCCGCTGCTATTCTGCCCCAAACACTGCTTGTCCACCTTTTCCCCGACCCCCACCTCTCACCTGCTCCCTGCCCCCGCCTCTCATTGAGAAATTGCACCGGTGCCCGCAGAGACGCGCCCTGTGTCCTGGGTCGGGACCTGAGAGCAGCAGCCTTGCTTCTCCAGGACAGCGTGTGAACGTGGGGGGGTGACAGTCGCCCCCCCACCCCAAGCGCGGGATAGCACGGTGGCGGCAGGCACTATGAGGGTCTGCACTAGGCTGGGGCGAAAGATCCCTTGCCACCCTCGAGTGACAACTTTAACGGGACCTCGCTGGTGTTCCGCATCCTCTTGCCTCGGCTTTCGGCCGGTTCACCTTGAAGCACAACCACCACCCGCCACCCCAGCAGCCGGTCTCAATCCCGCGCCCCAGGCCGGACCCTGCAACACGTCCCTTGCAGCGTAGCAGAGGCGGCGGTGGCGCGGGTGTCTGCACCGCCCGGGGAAACCGAGGGTCTGCGGGGTCGGTCGGCCGGCGGCGCGCGCGGGGTTCCGATCCCAGCCTGGGTCGGGGCCAGGAGAGACCCCGCAGGCGGCTGCAGCGGACAAGGGGCGGCGGCGG